>JABXWE010043025.1:0-24480 GCA_014611495.1 Limonius californicus | reverse complement strand
CAAATTTTTGTTCATATACCATTCTGTGTGCAAAATTTTGTAGGTTCATGCTCTAAAATCTAAAGAATTTTGTACGGAATTGGCGTTGTATCTATGTGCAAAAGAGCAATTTTTAGTGTTCATCAATGATCACAGAGGGCAGAGAGGTAAATGTTTTCCACGTGTTTATGCCGCCGCGCCGACGCTAATCCTGCCTAAACTTAATATAACTTATAATTTCACAAAATTCTGGTTCGTGTCATAGTAGCCTAATGCAGTTGATCATGCACAATAAGGTCTTAGTATGCTATATAGGCACTGACGAAACACCTAATATCATACATTTTAGTTAAAATTGAAAATGTTTTTTCATTCTCACCTGCGTTTCAAAAGTAAGTTCAAAGCGTTTGGATTTGTGCAATACAGCATTGATAAACTCAACTAATTACTACTGTGGTATGTTGGGATTGTGGATTACTGGATTTGTATATAAAATGAAGACTTTAAAATATTTTTTTGTATTCGCTCTCCAAAATGGTTACTTTGAGAACCGTTTGGAGTCCGTAAAATGCTATTATACGGCCTAGTACTTAAAGTCGCCATGGTAACACTTTATCGGATTCAAATTTGGTTATTCAGAAAACTTATCATTAAATCGAATTTTGCACTCATTATACACTATAGACACCACAAGATTACTACAACATACTGTTCGTAACACTTATTTTAGGACCAACACCAACAAACGCCAATATTTTTGAGTATTTGATTTGACAAACGCGTCATTGATAAACAATCGGTTGCCATGAACATTTTCCCATACGGCCTTCTAATAAATACACTACCGTATTGATGGCAATTGAAAATTAATATTATAATGCAAGAACTCTTTTTTTGGAGAGCTAATGCAAAAAAATATTGTATGCAACACGTACGCAAATGGCTTTAGCGAACTCATCTTCATATTACGGACTCCGCTGTCGCCTCGTCCGGAAACATTACGATTCGTTCGCTAAAGCCTTATTTTGCGTATTTGTTACATAAACTACTATTATTTCAGTAGCAGAGTAGTTTTTATTTCATCATACTTGTGACTATTGATTACATTTGCAAAGAATTAGACATTCAAGTGTATTTAAAAATGATGACACTGTTTGGAAAAATGTAGGTTTGAATTAGTGGGGGGTATGGTTTATCGAGGTTACACTACCTTTTTTACAAAATATCTAGTAAGTCGTAAGACCTTGTTCTTGAGTGATTTTTAATCTTTTATTTTGTATCAATGCTTCAATTTTCATACTTTTCAATTTGAGTTTTTCAGTCGTAAGCTACTATGGGACAGTTTTAATTATTAACATCACTAGTTTAGTGCCAGTTATTTTTAAATTTTAACTTACTTTGTTGTTAAGGAGCACTTGCATACATTGTCTGTTAAATTTTGTGACAAAATTCGTGACGTTTAAATTTCTAAGCTCTAATATCAAAAAGCAAACAACGAAATTTAATACTAAAAGCACAAATTGGAATTGCCAGCGTAAGAGTCATGTTGTTTAATATCGTGCTTCTAATTGTGTTTCTTTAAAACCCTTGATTTCACACTAGCATAAAAACTGCGAGTGTGCTTAAAAATGAAATGGAGAAAAATTTGCAATTTGAAATACCAAACCGATCTTACTGGTATTGAGTTATGTAGATTTAGTATATGTTGGATGAAAACAAACACAGAATTCTAATGGATGTGTTAATTGTACTGGGTGTGAATTGTAGCAAGCATTTGTTTGTAGTACAATTTAATCAATGCAGACTTAAAATCATTGGCGCTTAACCTATACAAATAAACTGTTTTATCGGTGAATGTAATTTTGATCAACCCATGCAACTTAATTTGTTTGCAAAAATAAATACATGTACAGCAAATTCCAATAGTTTAGAAAAACATATGGGAAAATTAATTTGTTTTTTTTTGGAACCTGGACTGAATTATGTGTATCTGTGATAATATGAAATGAATATTTCATAAAATTAGATGTTTGGGACTGAAGTCATGTACTTTTTTAAGTTTATATATTCTGTAGTAGTGTTTCCAGTAAGAACAGGTGGACAGTTGAAGTGGTGTTAACTTTTGTTTTTCGTGAAGTACTGTATGTAAACTAGGAATATAATTGCATTATCATGTTTTTATTTTTGAGCCTTGATTGCAACTCCCATTTTTGTAAAATTTGTTATAAACATTAGTTTTTATTTTAAAAACATAAAATCGTGGAAGACCTAAATGTAGTTGTTTTGTTTTTTAATTCAGTAAGTTGTATCTTATGTACTGCACAACTATAAAAGTACAGCTGTCTTTGAAAAAATGTGTACTAGTGCAATGGAACTAAACATTTATAATTGATTATGGAGCTTAAGAGCCTTGTCAATGGGTGGAAATAAATGAGCAGCAAATGTTTCTTGATGCATCATTACATTTTTAGTGATACCGCATTGCAGAAAGTTCTACTAACAATTAAAAAAATATTAACGGGGTAATTTGGTAGAAACTACATACTGATATCTTCAGAACAGCGGGTCCAATTTTAATGTAACATTGCCGGGTAAATGAACTTATTGAGCCATTAGTCTGAGTACGGATTTTTTCATTAATCTTTTATTAAGAGGATATTGTTAATAATTTTTAGTAGATATATTACATGGATTTTAAATAATTGACAGATTTTTCATTAAAATAGCAAAATGTACGTTACTTCTGCAGTGTAGCAAAACTCGAAGCTGTTGGTTAACTTTAACATCACATTTTACTTATTTGGATATCAGCTTTCTTCAAGTCAAATAAGGTTAAATTTTGATATTTTCAAATAAAATTGTTACTTTGACATGTGACATAAAACAAAATCTCGCAGTAGAATGTAAAATCATTGAGAAAAATATTTCAAAAAATGCTCAGACACGTCGATTTTTATTTAGAGATGTAATTTTCAACCCCCCCCCTCAACCCGTAAGTGCTAGCAAATTCAACTTTAAAAATTCAAATAGCAAAGTACCCCTTCTGATACCTCATCTGATAGCTTTCTTTATGTTGAATACAATAAAAAAATGTTTTTAGTGTTTATGTTGTATTTTTAAGTTGGATATTTGGATGAAAATTCTTTTTAAATTTTGATGTAAAAAAAATTTCTTAATTTCTCCTCAAAACCCATCGCAATGTTTAAAGGACGCACTGAGAACATAAACTTCAATTGTTTTTACCACACATTGCTAGAGCCGTATCAACGCCTGCTCGAATATTGGCACTTTCAATTGAATACATTTTTGTAAATATCTCCATTATTTATCAACCGATTTTGAAAAAAATTTTTTTATTGTGTTCAACATAAAGAAAGCTATCAGATGAGGTAGGGGCACTTTGCTATTTGAATTTTTAAAGTTGAAGTTGCTAGCGCTTAGAGGTTGAGGGGTGAGGGGTTGAAAATAACATCTCTAAATGACAATTTAAAAATAAAAATCGACGTGTCCGAGTATTTTTATGAAATATTTTTCTCAACGATTTTATAGAATTTATCCGTTACTTTCGGGAAGCACTGTATATCTACTACAAACAGTAAGTTGCGTGTAACAGTATATTGACTAGAAAAATCACATGTACCTTGATTTGGACTCTATGTATGTTTCTGTTGTAAAACAAACTACGAAAATGGCTACAACTGCCTGTTAAAAGACTTCCATCATATTATCTAAAATCCCAAATGTTACACAAGGGCAGCTGCTACAATGTTCTGTTTAAGTTTTGTCACTCAAAATAAAACTTTTTTTAAATTTAATAAGCTCATTTGGTACATCTCCAAAAACTTTACGTGCATTGCAACATAATACCCTCTATTTCATTTGCTCAACTAGTCACATATACATAACAGTACAGCAGTACCAAGCACTTACAAAAAAATCAGCTGGAGAAACATGTACGGTGCTAAGTAATCACTAGTGATATAATAAAAAGGAAACTAAAAATAATGTGATACCTTTTTATTTAAAATTAGATAAGAATATTAGTAACTGAAATAATTAATCCTAATAGTATAACTTTTCAAAATGAAACAGACCAACTCCCACTGCTAATGTCCAATTGGTTAACTGCTGGATAAATTTTTAAATTTTCATATTGCTTGTACTCTTTTTTGATACAATAAGAGATTAGTTACTAAAGAAATAGAAAAAAACATCACAATAAATGTAATTTTTTAATATAAACTCCATTTGATCTTGTATAATTCTGCATTGTATGCCATTTTTTGTAGACTAAGCTACCTATGTCTGGGTGTATGAAACGTCATTAATTTTTTTATATTAAGAAAACTAATAAGTACGTACTTACACTTTACCAGACACATTCATTATGCTGTCATTTCTCTCATTCCTGACCAACAATTTTCCTCTTGCCAAATCCATATATTAAAGGTAGAATAGAGACCTTTGCTGCCAAGAGAGATTGCTGTCATCAATTAGATAAGTGAGTGGCTTAAATCACAAAAGTAGTAGTTTAATATAAGATTTACCAATCTAATTAATTATAAAATCTATTCTTCTTACAGTTTGGTTAGCCAATTGATTAACAAAACTTGAAATGCTATTCTCTATCTGTCAGTAAAGACCAAAAATAGCTTTAATGGGTAGTTGTTGATGCTCCAAGTTGTTAGAAACCGGTAATTTGTCAAATTTATTATGATAGATTTTTATTTTCTTGTTTTACTATGATGTATTAATTATCATTAAAGGTCTGCTTTGCACTAGTAAATGTTATTTCAGAGACAATAGCGTTTTAGAAATGTCCAGTTGCCTAATTAACTTGTGCCTAGCTTTTTATAACTAGTTCAGAGATTTAAAGCACGGAAATTTAATATTATACTTCTATTTTGTTTTAATATATTTAAAGATAAAGAAAATTTTTATGTCTTATAAAAAATATGCTTTAAAAAAGTTCAAAACTGTATTTACTGTTTTTGTTTATTTTAATGTAAAGATGTTTTATCTCCAATAAAAAAAAATGTTTGCTTTAAATATACCTATAAGTTGTTAACATTATTTGTACCGTTAAGTGCTTATAATAATTAGATAGGATTTAAAATTGATTATTAAGTCACTTTCCTCACTGAAGTGTGAGTTCTTATTTTTAACTGGCGGCTTTATATTACTGCATTTTCATACTAGTAACTGCCATGTATTTTTAAGATTTGTTTATTTAATTCACCTACAGTGCTTATAGATAAGTATATGTAAAAATCTCTGCCTTGACTGATAGGTTTAAGAACCTTGTAATAGTAATATGGGAGGTAGTGATTTAATTTTGCTATAAATTCTGATCTCGCTTCCATTATAAAACTTACTTTGTGTTAAAGTATAGTATTGATATTGTTGTAAACGTTTTGCCAAAATGACTAATGCATTTAATTGTAAACTGTATTATTTTGTTCTGTTTATGCAACACATGAAATTGCCAAATATGTTAACTCACTTAATATTTTTGCTAAAATTTTGAATATCTTAAATTCAATCACGCTAATAACGATATGGTCACTTAAAAGTTTGTTGCAGATTGTGTCATGTAATTGTAATTTCAAACAAACTGTCAAAGTATTAACAGACAAAAAAATCATTAACTAGTTATTAAAATATTTTGATAAGAACTACTGTCCGAGGATAAATTAAATAACTGCAAAAATGTAGGTTTTTTTTGTAGACCTTCTTGATTAAGTTTTTCGTTCTAACTGTATTTTATAATAACATTTCTAACAATGCTAAGATACCTTTTAGTTATAACGGCAAATTTAAGAACTCTAAAGTTTGGTAAATATCCAAGTAAAAATGCAAATATCATTTTACGCACCTACTGGATTTTAAAATGTTTTACATAAAATTCTTAAAAGCACTTAAAATGATAATCATAACAAATGTAATTTTTACATAACAGTTGTCTGGTTATGTAAGCTGTGTTTAAGTACAAATTGTTTTTATTTAACTAATGTTAAATAATTTGAAAGTAGGTTAGTTTGAATGTTTGGTGTATGCTGTCCCTGTATGGATATTATAAATCGTATATAAAATATATTCATGTACACTTGTTGTTCTGTAGTTTTACTTTTAAATATGCGCTGTGACATCAGCAGTAATTTATACCATCTAATCAGTAAACATTAATTTACAAGCTTTACAGTAGAATGGTACCTATTTAGGCAGTCAGTTATTAATCTTTTAATAAAACAATGAGATAAGAATTGACAGGTTCGAAAGAAATGTTCCCATTTGACTTGACTTGAAAGATAGGTTTATACAGTGTGAACAGGAAACACAGAAAATACGTTCCATGGTGAATATGCCAAATTTTGATCATTTAATTCGTTACTACCTATGTATTTTATTTTTTGTTAAGCTTCAGACAATATTAATATCCACATGATTTCTTTTTTAAAACATCGAGCTGACATTTAAGGCAATGTTGGTATTATTAAAATATTCTGCTTTTCCTGCATAGAAACTCGAGGTTTATTATTTTTCTCGTGTCTGGAACTAACTTCAAGATCAGTTTGGTGAAGTTGGTGTCTGCTTGTAACCAACACGCAATTAGCAGTGTTAAGCAAGTGTTGGTAGTAAAAAATTGTGCGTTATGAAATTCCAAAAGACTAATCCTACCAAATACAAAATCATTAAATTTGGAAAATACACAATATACTAGTTGTGCGTCATATAGTTAATATATGTTATATTCTATGTATTGTAAATTTAAATTTAACTGGAAGTACTGCCAATAGAACAACTGTAAAAAAGAGAACCATGGCATCGAGCAATTAGTCATATTCAAAATTGTAAACTTGAATAATATTGTTTTCAGAGTTGAAAACGCATTTTTTTTAAATATAAAAGTATCTGGTTTATAGTTTTATTAGGAGGCTTGTTCAACTGAAACCCATCTTTGATCAACTTAGTCTTATAATAATAATAATATATGTAATGTTATACTCACTTCCTCTTTCTACTATTTGTTTCATCATATGTATAGCATCTGTCGTTTCCTTTTCCTTGCGGAAACCATATTGGTATTGTCCAATTATCGTTTCGGTATGTTCGTCTAGCCTTTTTTTGTAATAATATTGACAGTATTTTACAGTGGCGGCTCGTGAGTTAAGAAAGAGGGTGGGCACAAGAAAAAACTTGCATATTTTTTGTACATAAAATCCATTCTCCTATTTTTCATGCTCGAAAAGACGTCTATGACTTTGTTGTCAAAATCCGGGATCGACTGGACGAACTGCTTTTCTATTGATAGAACCGCCAATGCGTTCAGTCGATCTTTTTGCACACAATTAACTTCCATCATTGAAAAAACGTCACTTTCGTCTTTGAATTCAAACGCGCGATTGCGCGAAAACAGCGCTCCAAAGTGCAAATTCAAACGTTGACTGCAAACAATGAGCTCGGTGCCCTATTCGCCTGGTATATCGCGTATAGCGAAGATAACCGATAGGCAACCGAATCACCTCTAAATAGGTACAAATCAGAGCGTTCCCCGGAAAATAGTTTTGAGGCTGTTAGCCGCGCTTGTGGTGCGGAAGGAAAATTTGATACCATCGTTAAAATAATGCACTGAATTACATGCGAATTTCTTTCTGTGTTTATCTTGGTGGTTGGGTGGGCACGTGCCCTTGTGCCCTTTAGTACAAGCCGCCACTGGTATTTTATGTGCGGCGTTTAGTAGGGTTATGCCCCACATTTCAGAGTCTCCATTCTTGTGTATTAAGGTTATGATGGCTGTTTTCTACGATCCTGGCATCTTGATGTCCCTGCATATCTGCGTGATCACAGCATATTTTTTCGTGGAGTTGATGTGTTGTTTAGATTTAGATATTTCTTTTCTTATACATATACAGGGTGATTCACGATGAATAGTAAATATTTTAGCTTTTAGGGGGTGATAGTATGGACTATTTTGAGTAAATAAGTTCATATAAACATATGTCCAATTCTCAATAATTACGGATATATAGCTGTTTGAAATTGGCGGGTACAGAAACAGCTACGACAAGCATTCGGTACTTTAAAATCAAGGTAGTGTGTGACATTTGAAGCTGTTTATTATCACAGATGTTGTTCGTAAGTGTTTTTTACAATGCCGCACGTCTTTATGCATTCCGAATATGTTGATATGTTTTTTGTTTACGGATTTAGTGGTGGAAATGCTCTTTTTGTTAGAAAAGAATACGTTAGACGTTTTCCCAACCGCAGAATACCAAATTGCAGGGTGTTCACTTATGTGTTCAACAAACTGCGTTTGACTGGTACAGTTCCTTTCTTTTTTTCAGCAGTTGGTTTCAGGTGGGGTGTGAAATTTGCGATTAGCAGTTACCCACCTACAAAATTCCAAGTGTCTGGCTTCATCTCCTGGACGAAGGTGTTGTACACATTGTAGATGAAAACGGTACAAGCCATAAAACTGTAATGTTCGCCATCCTGTTGCTTGTGGAACACCGATTCGTGTAGAAATTCTTCTTGTGCTTGTTGAAGGACTAAAAGAGCATTTCCAACACAAAATCCGTAAACAAATAGGTATCATATCGGCATATTCGGAATGCGTAAAGACGTGCGGCATTGTAAAAAACACTTGCAAACAATGTCTGTGACAATAAACAGCTTCAAATGTCACACACTTGTTTTTAAAGTGCTGAATGCTTGTCGTAGCTGTTTCTGTACCCGCCAATTTCAAACAGCTATACATCCGTAATTATTGAGAATTGCACATATGTTTATATGAACTTTTTTACTCAAAATACTCTATCATCCCCTAAAATATTTACTATTCGTCGTGAATCACCCTGTATACGAGGCTTGTTCAACTGAAACCCATCTTTGATAAACTTAGCCTTGAAAACAAATGCAGTAATTCAAATGACGTTTGTTAATGTTAGTAGTGTTTATAAGCAACACATTAATATGTTTCTGGCGTTTGAATTTGATTCCGACTTTTAAAATTTCGGTTTTGAAATGGCGTGTGTTGTTGAAAATCCATTCAAGTTTGATCAACGTGCGGTCCTATAATTTTTATGCGCTGAGGGTGTGCAGCCATTGCAGATTCGTACGTGAATGTGAATGCAGGCAGTGTATGGAAATGCATTTATTGCGTACCCAACTGTGAAGGAATGGCGCCGAAAATTTAAGAATGGAAAAGAGGGGACGAGCCGCGACCAGGTGCACGCTGTACTGCATTAACAGAAAACAATATGGCATGTATAGAAAGCCTTATTAGAGAAAATCGTCGAATATCAATTAGAGAAATTTCAGAAATTGTTGGTGCGAGTGTAGGATCTGTCTATGGTATTGTTCGTAATCTGGGTTGCAGCAAAGTTTGTTCGCAATGGATTTCTCGTGTCTTGTCTAATGAACAAAAATGCTTGCGAATGGGTTTATCTCTGCAACACCTAACAGGCTATAGGCAAAATGGTGATGACTTTCTTCTATCAATAGTTGCTGGTGACGAAACACGGTGCTATTACAACGAGCCATCTAGTAAGATATCGTCGATGCAATGGAAACATTTAAGTTCACCACTACCGACGAAATTTAAAGCACAACCATATGCAGGCAAAGTGATGTTAAATTTTTTTTGACCGTGAAGAACCTTTGTTGATAGTGTTTAATGAACCTGAAGTAAATGTCAATGCAAATCTGTGCAATGAAACGTTGAACAAACTTCATCAAGCAATAAGACGGAAACGTCCAGGAAGACTTACGCGTGGGGCCATTTGCCTGCACGACAATGCTAGACCTCGTGTTGCTAATGTGGCGAAAGAAAGTCTTCACTGAAAGAAATGGGGGGTTTTAGAGCATCCACTTTATAGCCCGGATCTATCGCTTTGCGATTTCTATATTTTTGGACCGCTGGAAAAGGCGTTAAAAGGTCGGCATTTTGAGTTTGACGCAGAAGTAGTACACATAGCTGTGGAAGACTTCTTCAATCAGCAGCCACAAGAATTCTATAAGCAGGGAATACGTCGGCTAGTAAAACAATGGGATAGGTGCCTTAACTGTGACGGTAATTATTTGTAATTAAATTGTTGAATAAATTTTTTATAAAGCAAAGATGGGTTTCAATTGAACACACCTCGTAGTGTTTTTTTAAATTATGATGTGTTACATCGCAACTAGCCTAAAAGACTAACCAGCAATTATTATCTAACTTAAATTAACTAAATTGTTACACTAAGAATTCACCCACGGGTGTCCTCTCAGTTCTACCTTGCAACGCTTTTTTCGTGTGTTACCATTTCACTTTTGATCTGGGTATTTCACCGACTCTTTCACGTCTCTTTACACTCGCTCAAATGGTTTGGTCCTCTTGAGCCTTCTCGCTAGATCTGCATTGTTGATGAGGTGGATTACGACGTTTACGTGGTGATGAAGCCTAGTCTCATGTTCTGGGCCAGATTTTTATGTCTTCTGTAACGGGTTTTATCCCTTGATCCCTGTGGATATCACTGTTTCAAGCGTACCAGGGTGCATCGGCGATACTGCTCGCCACTTTCGTCTGGAAATTTTGAATTTGATATTAGTTTTGCTGGCGCAGCCCCAAAGTTGACAACCGTATTTCCATACCGGTTTTAAAACTTGATTGTACAGAAGGAACTTGTTATATATTGAAAGTTGCGAGTTTCTTCCCAGTAGCCAATACATTTACCTATATTTTATGTTTAGTTCTTCTCTTTTCTTATTTATATGCTCTTTTCAGCGTAGTTTGGCATCCGAGTTCATTCCAAAATACTTCGCTGTATTAGCATGTGGCACGATGCTGAGTGTCACGGGTATATAATCATCTTTCTTGTTCATGAAGTTGATATCCACTGACTTGCTTTTGTTTAGTTATATTCTCCGTCATTTTGTTCACCTGTCCACCTGGTTTGTGGCTTATTGTAGTGTTTCTTCAGTTCAGTGTCGTTTGCGAACGTGGTTATTGTTATCTCGTTGGATAACGTGATGTTGGTGTACAATAGGTATAATATTGGCCCGAGCACACTGCCCTATGATACCACTGTCTTTATTTCGTATAAGTTGGAGTATTCCTCTTCCTGGTTGATTCTGAATAGTCTGTTCGCGATGTAGAACTTCAGAAGTTCAGCAAATTGTTTAGGCAGATTTTTCTCTAGTTAACGATTCAGCCCTTGATGCCATACTTGAACAAAAGCCTGGTCAATATCTACGAAGATTGCTGAGTAGACTTTTGTCTCTCAAGACTTTTCTCGCTTCAAGACTATTCTCTATGGTGTTTATTACCTTGTGAACTTGCTCTTCAGTTGAATGTTAGTTTCGGAATCCAAACTGATATCAGTTCTTTTCTTTCTATTATTGGTTTGAGCCTTTTGAGTAATACTTTTTCAAATAGCTTTGAAATTATCGGTGAGAGCGAGATGTGTAGATATTATGTTTCATTCGGCGGTTTTCCTGGCGTCTGTATAATTATGACTTTGGCTACCTCCGATACGCTCGGTACATATTTTAGTGGTAATGCTGCATTTATTATGTTACTTGGTTTAGGCATGCCGTGCACTGGCAGCTTTTTCAAAGCAACTGTTTAATTTCTGAAATGGGAGGCATGCGCACTGGTATTTTTTAATTGCGCCATCTGCCTTATACTATAGACAAAAAAAAAATCGTTTTCTTTGCTTCCTTAAAGGAAAGCACAAACACACCCAACTTCTACAAAATCCAATTAGAACTAGAGCTGTATAGCAACTGCACTCGCCCAGTTTACGTGATCAAACTATTTTATCGCCCACGAAAGTTGCCCGTGCGCGGCAGGCCTAAACTATTGCTTTTCTAGATAGGTGTTTCAATACTTGCCCTGATAAATCAAATTCCGGAGCTTTTTATAGATTTATGTTTTCTTTAATTTCTTTTGCCACTTCTCATGGAGTGACGAATTTTATTTATTTTTTTCTCTTCCAGCTTCCGTATACAGTGCTGCATTTTGTACTTGTTGTTCATTCGATTGAAATATCTTTTCGAGGTGGTTTGCGAAGACATTTGCCTTCTGCTTGTGATTTCTTGCCCAACCGTTTTAAAACGACTCTTAAGATAGGTGTCTATGGAAGCTTTAGTTTGTTACCATTTTTCCTGGCTCTTCTTTTTTCAGCAACCAGCTCTTTGATTTCCTTGGGGTAAGTGTTGCGTATTGTTTTCATATTGGTTTCTAGAGTGCTGCTCCAAGCATCTTGTTGAATGTCCACTACAAGCTTTTCAGCTTCATGGTCCTATTGTTCCTTATTTGTCAGCGGCACGTTCAGCTGAACTCTGTCGCTTAGCACTTCTTGAAACACTTCCCAATCTATGTGTTTGTTAGTCAGTGTTTTGGGTTACCTGTTTCTTGAATATATTTTCGCTTAACGTTAGAATTATTAGAGAGTTGTCGAAACTTAGGTCAAAGTTCTCTTTGATCTTGGTAAAGTTTGCTGATACTTTCCTGGAGATGAAGAAATCAATCAAGTCCGGTATTTTGCTTTGATCTGAGGGTCAGTAGGTGGGTTTCCCTGTGGAGTGGTAGTTACTTTACGGCTTCATGCAGTTCATTTGTTTTAGTTGTGGTTAGTACTGAACCCCAAATTAGAGTTTTAGCTTTGAAGTCTGCTTCAATGATAAATCGTTCTCCTAAGTTTTGTAGCAGGTTTAAATGGTTTTTTTCGGATTATGTCTTGGTGAATATTCGATTGCGGCAACTGTATACATGTAGCTCGTATTTCTTCCGTTTTATATTTGGTTTTTTCATAGGGCGTTATGTTTTCTTTGACTATTAGCGCACTTCCTCCTCTAGCAATGTTTTGTGGGTGTATAATGTGGTAGGTTTTTATCCTTTAAATATTATATAATTTTGTTTTGTAAGGTGTGTCTCTGATATGAGACATATATCTATTTTTTGCATATCCAGGAATACTTGTAGCTCGTTATGATATTGCTGAACACCGTTGATATTCCAGACAGCTACTCTTATGCATTTTGTGCCCATTAATATTTATTTGAAGCAGTAGCTTTATTACTATCTTCTTCACGTTTTATTAATCTTTCGGAGATTGTTTTTAGCATTTTGTTTTTGCTGCTTAAACTTTTTTTCCTGTTGTTCAAGTTTTGTATTAGGCTTTGTGGTAGCTGGTTTGTCGAAACTTCTATTTTCTGTGAACTTCTTTTTCTCTAGTCCTCGGTAGTGCTGCGAATGCTTTTGGGTCCCATCTGTACAGTGGTCTATTTTCTGTCTTCCTTTCCTTTGTGTTACTTTGGTTGGTTTTAGCTGCTTCGTTTCTTATCTTATGTATCTTTTTCGCCACTTCGCATCTACAGTAGTTGGCTGGGTGGGCATCGCGCATCTCTGTTGCAGAATCTTTGAGTGTATCCATAAGTTTGGCATTTCTTGCGATAGGAGACTAGTTTTGATTTTTTTAGAGGTTTTATTTCAACTTTCATGCCTAGTATTCCTTTTATCTCGTACATTTTTTAATTTCTTCGTCGTTTCCGAAACTTAGCATAAAGGGGTTTCTTTTCTTTTCGCTGCAGAATATTAACGGCTTCAATTATTTTGTATCTTTGATGACATAAATCTTCTACTATTTTTTCTGAAGCGCATGACAGTCGCAGCTTCCTCGCCATGACTTTCATGTTTGTTTATTTTCGTATGAGTGCTAAAAGTGCAAGTTTGTTAGTTTTCTATATTCTTTTGCACAATCTATGTTTATTTTCACCTGCTCGTTATTCATCTTACCTGCTTGAAATGTAAACTTTTCTGTTTAATTCGCGTTGTAACGTATCATAGTCTTTAATTTGGCTTAAAACAATTGACGGTGGTTTCGGTATTTTTACTGGGATTTATTTGTGTGGTTATCTAGCTTCTTGTTGTTGTGGTGACGTTTCCGGCGATGTAGTCATTTTTTATTTTTTTGTTCTTTTTCTTTTCCTGTGTCTTTCCGTTTCTCTAGCGAGTCTTTCTTCATCAGTGTAATATTATTTTTCTTGTTTTTCGGGTTTTTGTCCCAACTGTGCATTTGGTGCCAATTTCTGTCCATTTCCCTTGTTTATTGCTGCTTGCATTTCTGCTATTTGCTGCTGTAATAGGGAAACATTCTGTTGTATTTCAATTCTTACATTATTATTTTGTTGCTATGCATAACATACGGTAATTTAATTTGAGGATTCTATTTTAATTTTAAGTTTTTCTTGCTTGTATGGCATTGCGTCAGCGGCGTCGTTTACTAGTGAAACATTTTGAGATTTTCTGTAAGCTAGTCAAACATATTTTTTTGCTTTTCAGACGAGGTTATATAATTTTTAGAAATTACTTAATAAATATTTTTTTTTCAAAAATTAAAACTGTTAGTGTCAATCATTGCTTGTAACGCTGTTCTTTATAACAATCTATTTTTTTAATTGTGTACTTTAAGAGTTCACTTAAAATATTTAAATAAACGTTGTGGATTTGGTCTGTGAGTTCAAATTACCACGGTATTAACATAAAATCTAATATAAAGGAAAGAAACATCTAGCTGACATCAGAATACCAACAAAACAGAATTGCACCGATACTGTCTTGGCAAATACTTTTAAATACCACATTAACATTTACAAATTAGTTTGTGTTAAGCGTTACTGAGTGCTGTCATTAGGGCATTTGTCTGTTCAATTTAAAAACTATTTAAGAGCCCAATTCGTTGTATCTATTCGTATGTGTATTAATGACGTCTCACAACAGAGGGGCTAAATGGACCGATGTATTGAAGCCTCAGGTTGTCCCGCGAAAAGCTAGGTTTGAATTCCGCAAACAGTTGATTCTCATTTAAAATATCACAAAATTGATTGCAAGAGGGCAATGTACGCCGATTCAATTAAATAATTAAAATATGGAGACACTCATTTCTGCCTCATGAATGTAAATTTCTCAGGATCGATTCCGTCAAATTTTTGTTTTTGTATGACAATTGTTTGATGTACAATTGAGAATCGTAAGTGGATAAATTATGCAAAAATATCGGGAATGAAATTTGGAAGAATAAAATTTAAGTTAAGTTTGAATCAGCTGCTACCTTAAATACGCCAGGTAAATGACAATGATCTCTAACTTTCACAGTAGAAGGGTGTTGCCAAATATGTACATAGTAGAATCTTTAAAATTTTGAATTTTTGGGGGGATCAAATCATTCATTAGTTTCATAATTTTTAAAAGGTTATCACATACATTACTAATATCTTGTTCTAAAGACCTTTCAAAAACAGCTGCAACATCATCAATTCGATACATTTTTAATTTGGAAAGTTGATGGGCGTTATAGGGTTAAACATGTTTTCGAGGTATTCCCAAAATTGTCTTGCGTTTTCAAAAGGGAGTTGCAAGGTTATCCAAGATTTTCCTAGGTATTCAACAGTTATTAATAGATTTTCCCAGATTTTTCCAGACGAACGGACGATTTTTTTAGATTATTATTAGAAACAACTTAAGCAAACAGTTTATTGCCAACCTACTCCAATATTTATAATAATAATAACATTGTCATGATAAACAACATTTAACTATCTTAACATTCTTAGTGATTACTTAATACCATAGAATTTGACACCATTGATATACAAAAATGTTTAGAACAATTAATGAGCAAACGCATGTCTTAATCTAGCAATCTGCTACTCAAAGTATAAATAAGATATGTATAGTGTAATGAACTAACAGATATAAAATAAAATCAATACAAACTTACAAAAGTTCTAGCCTTACGGAATTATGAAGCTGTTGGAAACCCAACACTACTGTAGTAAATATTTACAACCAAATATGATGCATTCGTATTTCTTAACTAAGCTATCTTGTGTTCGAATCTGAGGGTACACATGTAGGTATTGTATTTGACCATTTTCCGTTTTTCAAACACTTCAACATTGCAGCTCCCTTCAAAACAAGTTCGTCGTCACATGAAAATGTGATGTTTTCACCTATCTTGTAATAAAATTTTACGGATGACATTCGTCCACTGATGGTTGTTCCTGGATATGAACAAGCTTGAATACCTGAAATTCATAGATTGTAACTGAATTGTATGGAGAAATGTGTTTGAGGTTCTTGTTGAACTTTTAAAATATGTCTTACCAGATTAGGTTAATAAACTACGTCAATATATTCGGGCATATGTTCGTATTACGAAGGTAGTTTAATATCGTCACCTGCATATAATTATATGGAATGGGAAATTTGGAAAATGTCAGTCCTTAGTGTTGAGAGAGTAATTCATGAAAATAATGTACCTAAACTAGAACGCCTGCATATACAACATAGGTGTTGATAAAATTTACTTCGGGTGTCTGTCCTGTGACGTCACTATATCGGCATTTGCGTATAAACATTTACAAGTGTGATTGGGAATTTGAATTATTAACCATTTTCATTTCAATAATTTTCCTAACTATGCTTTTTTTTAAGAAAACTGAAATACATACGTGTGTTGCTGTTAATATATAATTAGTTTTGCTTATATAAATCAGTTAAATTTGAATACCATGCCAAAACGCCATTGTCGAAAAAGGCACACACATAGCCCTCTGGTAGTCAAGTGTTTTTTTTAATTTGAGTCGGCGCAGAAATGTTCATTGTGAACGTACCACACAGCTATTTCAACCTAACGTGAACCTAACGTCAGTTTTTGCGTTTGTGCCGTTTGTGTTCATTTGCTTGGATTTCTTTGCTTTTTGTGGATTTTTAGCCTGAAGTTTGCAAAATCAGGTTTTTCAAGACTCCATTGTGTATTCCATTAGTGAAATACGTAAGTTTATGTTTTAATAATTTTAACTAAAACATAATCTTTCTTTAGAGAACATCAATTTCACTGACTGTAATGTCTACCTGTGTATTGTTTGTGTTTGGTAGCGTAACCTCTTCATATAAAAAGCTTTTGCTACAGAAACATAAAATTTTTATAATTGGATCTTATTTCCGTAACGGCCGTCGAGTTGATGGAGTATGGCAGTACTCAAATTCATGATTGTTTAGAAAAGCTTCGCCAGGAATTTTCAAATCTTGTGTTGCTTTATAGCACTTCTCGTTGTTTTTTAAATCACTGCGTTAAAGTTTTTCGTGAGACAGGATCCATTTTACGCAAAGAAGGCAGTGGTCGTCCTTCGAGAAGAACGGCAGAAGTAATTTGAAAATGTAAGACATATTATGGAAGATGCCCCTCGAACCTCTGTACGCCATTTGTCTCAATAAGTTCAGTTGTCAGTTAGCACCTGCCACAAAATATTAAAGAAAGGTAACCCGTTATATCCCTACCGTTTGCAGCCTGTACAACAATTACATGAAGCTGATTATTCTTAGCGTGTCGAATATTGTCAGTGGTTCCTAAATATCATCAATGACGAATTATTCGAGAAAACTTTTTATGGACGAGGTTTGGTTTTATTTAGATGGATACATTAATTCGCAAAACATGCGTTTATGGAGTTCGGAGAAGCCTAACTTTATGGTAGCGACAACTCTTCATCCTCAAAAAATAGGTTTATGGGCGGCCATTTAAAGGTGTAGAATAGTTGGACCATACTTTTTTGACGGTGAAAGTAAGACAAAAGAGATTATTTGTTGAAAAATCAACGAAGATTTTTTTAGGCACTTTGACTGCAGAAAGGTATTGAGAAGAGATTTTACGGCTCTTTTTCGAAGAGCTTCATGACGAACTCAGATTTGGTTTTTAAATATGATACGAGAATTTTTCGATAGACGGATTATTAGTCGAAACACACCAATACCTGACCTGACGCCATGCGATTTCTTTCTGTGGCCGTATTTAAAAAACCCAATTTTCCAGCAGCCAATACATGACCTGAATGAATGGCAGCACATAATGTTGGAAAATTTAATGAAATTAATAACCATCCATATAATATACCGGGTACCCGGATTTCGTAGGGACAACATGGGTATCTTTCTTCTTATTAAAGATAGAGATTTGGTTAAATAGACAATGTTGTGCAGGTTTGAATGCTGATTCAAATTTTAGTTTAGAAATTATTTCAAAAAAACTGAAAATCGTGATTTTTTAAAAAGTCGAATATTTCCTTTATTATAAAAGATATGGAGAAAAGTATTATATGAAAGTTATTTAATTTAATGAGACAAAGTCAAAAATCATGTCAAAATAAAATTCAAGATGGCGGTTTCCTAGATATGAATATACACTTTCTTATCTTAAATGGACGCCATATTGTTTTTTTACATGGGTAAATAGAATTTTTGTTTCTCTTTTCAACGATGTATAACAACCTATGTCTGAATACAAATTTATAAAAAATATTAATTGTTTTAATTCGAAATCAAGTAGGCCGGGATAACAATGGATAATAAAAAAACAAAATTTATTTATAACAGCGAACTGTAGTACAAACTCAATTACAAAAACAATAATCAACAATGTTAAATTACTCAAATAATCCACACCAATCATTGAAATTTATTTTTATTGTATAAATTTAAACCATCTCAAAGATTTAGACCTGGAGATGCAGAAAGAAGACTGCACTTTTGCAACTGGTATTTGGGCCAAGTGAACTCAAATCTCAATTTCAAGAATATCATTTTGTGGACAGATGAAACTATGTTTACCAATTGTGGAATGTTTAATAGACATAATAAGCATTACTACTCTCAAACTAACTTACAGCTGACTCTTCCAGTTCGAAACCAAGTTACATTCGGTTTCAATGTTTGGTGTGGTATAATAAGTAATAGATTAATAGGCCCCATTATTTTTAATGATACTTTTAACGGGACAAAGGTATCTCTCTTTTTTACAAGAGGAGATCGAAGATTTAATAGAAGAGTTGCCACTAGAAACAACTAGACAGATGTGGTTTCAACAGGATGGGTGTCCTTCGCATAATACTCGTGCCGTTATGGACTATTTAAATGAGCGATTTAATGAGAGGGTAACTGCAACGAATGGAACGGTACGTTGGCCTGCAAGGTCACCTGATTTGGCTCCTTGTGATACCTTTTTATGGAGCACCGTTAATAATAAAGTCTATGGTCCTACATACAACAACGTTGAAGAATTGCAGGAAGCAGTGCTTGAGACATTTCACAGTATTAATGGAAAGACTATCCATAAAGTAATTAATAGTGTTCAGAAACGGTGTCAACTTTGCATTGCAAACAATGGCGGATTATTTGAGTAATTTAATATTATCGATTATTGTTTTCATAGTTGAGTTTGTATTACAGTTCGCTGTTATAAATAAATTTTGTTTTTTTTATCCATTGTTATCTCGGCCTCCTTGATTTTGAATTAAAACAATTAATATTTTTTATAAATTTGTATTCACACATAGGTTGTTATACATCGTTGGAAAGAGAAACAAAAATTCTATTTACCCATGTAAAAAAACAGTATGGCGTCCATTTAAGATAAGAAAGTGTATATTGATCTCCCGGAAACCGCCATCTTGAATTTTATTTTGACATGATTTTTGACTTTGTCTCATTAAATTAAATAACTTACTTATTAAAAAATCACGATTTTCAGTTTTTTTTAAATAATTTCTAAACGATTCGGAATTTAACATTTTTGTCAACGAAATTTGAATCAGCATGCAATCCTGCACAACATTGTCTATTTAACCAAATCTCTATCTTTAATAATAAAAAAGATACCCATGTTGTCCCTATGAAATCCGGGCACCCGGTATACCTTCTTAGTTTTCTGAAAACATGGTAGACTTTTTGCGCTTAACCGGATATGATGTTAAACTATTATTTGTATCTTGTATCAGCAATAATTTACTGTATACATTCTCTTTACATAACATACCTGAGGTATAACAATATCAGCCAAATATTTAGCATACATATAAAGTTCCTCTGCTTGTTCAAACTGTAATGTATGCTGATTGTGTTGAAGATCATACTTGATACAATCATAGATATCTGGTATTTTACTAATATCAAAACGTTTGTTTTTTGTACAGAAATCTTTTTCGATCTTTCCCCATCTACGTCCCATTAACTCCCAAGTCTCTCCATGATATAAGATTGCATCTAAAATAAATATAAAATAAAATATTAACAGCATATTAAATAATACCATGACAAACCTTTGGTTTTGGCATCATCTCGTTTTAAGCGTACAATATTTAAAAGAGATTTTATTAAATCATGAACATGATGGCAGCATTTTACAGGATTTTTTACAAAATCTAAAGCATCAGAAATACTGGATGAGTTGCAAGGATTAATTTTCTCTATATCTTCAGCAGTAAATTCTCTATTCAACTGCATTAATTCATGAAGACGCGATTTGCACCTAAAAGGAGTTAGAAATGTATTTTCATAGTTCAAAAGATGCTCCAGAACTTACATATTTTGATATTTACTACTATCACAGTCGTTATCAAGTAATCCATTAGTGTTTGCACTTTTTACCATTTGCACAAGAATGGGTGTTAGTTCCCCTTCTAAAGCAAGTAAACCTTTAGCGAAAGCCGCCGCTGTCATTTGCACTCGTCCCTCATCTGATGCATAAATTTTTAAGTCATGACGAAATGTTGAATGCAATCTTAATAATCCTAATCCTTGAGCCCCTGCATATTCACCTAAATAAGAAATAAAGTAACAACACAAATAATTTTAATACAGCAGTGAAAGTTATTAAGCAGTCTCAGAAAGTCAATCGACATGGATACATTTTAAAGCTGTAACATTTACAGTAAAGAAGCATGTCGTGATCAACACACCAGCGAAGTTACATCCATGTATAATTAATAAATGAAGTACATTGCACCACAATAAAACGTGAGTGTTTAGTTACATGACAAAATAAAAGCTTACATGTCAGTTCATCAATATTTTCAGTTTTCTGCTCGAATTATTTTCAATTAGACAATACGACCTTTGGGAATCATCATTGAAACACTAGGCATTCACATTTATATATTAACATAGGGGAACGCTTATAATTTTCTATACAATGTGTCCAAGAACAGATGATATACTGTTGGAAACCTTGGAACCTTAATAGATAAGCAATCAATTAAATTGGAAAAAGATGCGAATTTCTATGTGCTCCAAGAGGCACTGAAGACATTCACGATATCTGCATCCGTGAGAAATTACACATGTTGAAAAACATAAAATCATTAAAAAAAAATTGTGACTGAAACTACAATCTTACATTAATGGAAAAGAGGTATCCAATGTAAATAATTAAAATTTTCAAAAATGTAACAGTTAACTTTCTCGTCATTAAAATACGCGCGTTTATATCAAAATGAACAAAATAATTTTTGTCGCAGCTGCTCCAAATTGTAACGAATTAATATCAGTGACCGCATCACCGCGATAGTGACGGTATTGCCTCTACAATGTCCGTATGGCCGCATTAATGACCGTCTTGCTGTGACAGTGACCGTATCGCCGCAATAGTGACCGTGTTGCCGCGACAGTGACCATATCGCCGCAATAGTGACTGTATTGTCACGAGAACAGTAACCATTCGCCGCAATAGTGATCGTGATGCCACAACATTGACCGTGTTGCCGCGACAGGGACCGTATCGCTACAATAGTGAACGTATCGCAGAGACAGTGCTGCTAAGCCCTAACAATGACCGACTGGGTGTGACAGTGACCATGTTGTCGTGATAGTGTCAGTGTTGCTGCAACACCTGCACCTATTCTGCTGTTGATTGATCTAATTATTACAGTCATTGACTGTAATACTAGTACTAAAACCTAATTAGGAGGAAAAAAAATTCAATTGTTTTCTGAGAACTTGAAAGCAACAACACATTAACAATAAATATTATATTCATTAATTTAGGATTTATTGTAAAAATAAGACTCAATAGTCTTACAAAGTAACTGCAATAATAGCAATTTTTGTTTATTATGGGACTATTTGCTATTGTAAATCATAGTTGAAAATCATGCTTTAAACTCTATTAAAAAATGTTCAACATAGTGTCCATAAGAAAAAAAGTAGACTATCGTATTTATAAATATGTACCTTTAGAAATGGCAATTACTTACAGTGTCTATTAATGCAAGATTGTCGCGTTGCAGTTTCATAGCTTTAAGAATAATAAATTTATCTAGAACTTTTCAAATTGAAAAATTTCAGTTATTTCAGGATACTTCAAAAGTGTTGCAGATAACTTGGATTTTTTTAGTGTTGTATTGAGGGGACAATATTGCACTCCTTCCTAATTTAAAAAATTTTCTGTCTCTTAAAGGTCAAGGTCTCCAAGACCCTAATGGCTATCATCTTATCTTGAGCACCTGCTATATATCGGTTCGTTACTATTTTTATAAATATACTTTTTTTAGAGTACATGACTTGGTTCTACAGAATAACAAAAAATAAATATAGAGTAGGTTTGGTAAATACAGAAACAAAGGCGAATGAGCCTCAGGAAACTACCAGTTGTGCTACTATAGTCCAACTTTGGTCATACATTTCTGATGGGAGATTAGGGTACACACATTTTTTTGTTTAGGTACTCTATTTAATTTTTTTTTTAAATATAATATAATTACTTACATAGGTAAGCAATACTTTGAAAGAACTGTGCAGAATATTGCTGTACAACAATTTAAGCATTCATATTAGCTTTATGTGTCACATATGTTTTGAATTAATAACATACACAGTTAAAAATGGATGATTTCCATTATAGGACAAGTATTGCAAAAAATAAATAACTATAAAAATAAATAAATAAAAAAGCAGCCTACGAACCGGTCAAATGTCTACCTTGGCCCCCAGGGTACATACAGCGGAAAATCCTCCCCAATTCTTCAGCTTGAATGCGTCCAGCAGGGGTCAATTCTCCACCCCATTTTAATATTAGGACCAAAGAGGGATCCGCTGGAGGATCTGTCAAACAAAAATTACAACAGTAATTCATACATAAATATGTGAAGTATCAATAGACACATAAGACTTATAACAAACAGTTCTTTAATAACATTTCAAATCCTTCTCTAATTTTGTCTAATTTAGCCTTTTAGTTTTAGTCTTATAACTTACAATTTGCCATTTTATATAGAATATTTTTTATTTAATTATGATTGTTTTTTCAATGAGTTAAACTTTTTGTCTACTGTATATATTCAATAAATATTATTTATTATTATTGAAGTTTTCGTAGGCGTTTTAGGCCCATCACTGTGTCCAGGTGGTATGAGGCAAGGCTAAGCTAGTATGTGCCATGAATAACAGGGCACATCTCTGCAGGTTACCATATTGGTACATATCTGAGCTTAACCTGCCTGGTGTATGGTGTATGTGGATGTGTGTGTGTGGAGCGTTGTTACTTCTCTAGCACGAGTAA
The DNA here is from genome assembly GCA_014611495.1 of Limonius californicus. NCBI lineage: Eukaryota > Metazoa > Arthropoda > Insecta > Coleoptera > Elateridae > Limonius > Limonius californicus. Next base: position 1,126 of record JABXWE010043025.1, on the reverse strand, counting down.
TGCCAATAATGTAATCTCCAATGACAAATAGAGACCAGAACCCAGTACCGACCACCCAGGGAATTACAAACAGTTGCTGACCCCTAGAAAGACTGGAACCAGGAAACCTTTAGATTATTACATCCAAAGCCCGACTCTTTTACCACTGAATCAGCCCAAGCCTCGCCCAATAAATATTACTATTATTTTATTATATGGAAAATCTGGTATTCAAACTTGATGGCAAAAATAAATATGTAATAGAATTAATAAAAAATTGATTTAAATAAGGCTTCAACACTGTGATTATTGAATTACATAAATTACATCAGAATTAAGTGAGGGGCATATTACATTTGCTAAATATAATTTAGAAACCAGAATTCAAACTATATAACTCAAACAAAAAACAGCAAGAGAAAAGGAGTTAAATGCAGGAATTCCCCACGGTTCAGCACTGGGAGACCTACGATTTCTAATATGTACAAATTATGACTTAAAATCTGAACTAATATAATGGGGGCACTAGCAAATTTAAGCCCACTTTTTGCCTTTGTGGTGGTTACATAAGAACCACAATCATTAGTAAAAATGAAATAAATAAAAGTGGTTTGTTTTACACGCCATTTGTAATTGCTGTTGTTTTATTTCAGAGTTCCTTTTACTTTGCATATACTTTAAAAAAAGTATCTATATAATGCTCAAAATACTTTGGGGTATCATTGATAAGCAAATTATCCACCCAAATGGCAAAGTGAAAATTTAGGCTCTTTTCAGACTATACTGAAAATTAAACAGCATTTCTAGAATTTGAATCTGGATGTTGGTAATCTGAAAAATGTATAATTTTTATCATTTAGCTAAATCTCTATCTCATGATTAACAAGATCCCAAAGCACGAAGCACAAATTTTGGACACCCTGTGACTATCATATATGTCCTATAATAGCATAAACATTTTTTATGTAATTAGCAAAGTCTAATTATAATTTATAAAATTATGGATAAAATAATAGCTGCTACTACTAACCCTTGCCCCCTTGCCCAATAACTTTAATATAAAAATATCAAATTAACTCATTTTTAATATGATTTTTTAATATGATAGAGACGACACTCACAGTCTACACAATTTCATAAAGTAACA
>JABXWE010043024.1:0-14060 GCA_014611495.1 Limonius californicus | reverse complement strand
TTTACCTGTATGTCAAACTGTGTGACAGTTCAGGTAGTTAAAAATTTTGGCCCAACAAAATGTGAAAATGAACAAGTATTTAGTTGCAACTGATTTGTAATTTATTAAGGTAAGTAAATTACAGGTTTTTCGTCAAGATGTCTTTCTTTCTGTTACAATTTTCATATTGTCAGATTCTAAAGCTTAATATAGACGGGACAATCCATAGGCTACTGCAACTGACTTTTTAAAAAATCACTTTGTATATGCTGTGATTGGCTTCCAGGAATTCTTCCGCGTAGCAACTTCTTGGACTTGGGACGAACCGGGGTGGTTGTCTTGACGACGCAAAGCCACATTTGCCGAAACATACCTGTCGAGGACATAATGTGTGGAGTTGAATCAGCTGTCTCAGTACTAGACGAAACCACAGCTGAAATTATACGCCAAGACGTTTCTCATGTCTTACGAATCTCCAAACCACCAAAAAGAAACACATCACACGAAGAAAACCAAGCTCTACAACAATTAAGGAAGAATAAAAACATCATCATACTACCTGCAGACAAAGGCAACGCAACAGTAGTTATAGACACTACGGAATACAACTCCAAGATAAATTCCCTACTACAAAATCCAGTCTACCAGCTCATCACCACCGATGCTACCACATAGCTAGAGAAAACTACAAAAAACATGATCAAACAGAGCTCGATCGCCGAAGACATACAACGACATCTGATACCCAGGGAGAAATCATCTAGATGTCCGAAACTCTATGGGCTACCAAAAGTACACAAACTACGAGCACCTCTCAGGCCAATTGTCAGTTCAATAGGATCCCGCTACAACAGCTGGCAAGATACCTGTTAAAATATTTACAACCTCACACTGAAGAAGCTGCATCTTACGTTAAGAATGCAAGTCATTTTGTCGAGTTACTGAGGAAGGAAAAAGTAGGGCCAGGCTGGTTACTAGTAAGTTCCTATGTGGTGTCGCTGTTTACCAACGTTCCCAGAGAAGAATCTCTGAACATAATCAAACAAAAATATGATCCACCAGGCCACATAATGGAATTGACGAAACACTGTCTCAAGAGCACGTACTTCCTGTACAACAACCAACGATACAAGCAAATAGAAGGCGCCAATGGGCTCTCCGCTATCGCCAGTCACAGCGAATCTATTCATGGAAAACCTAGAACAAAAAGCACTAGAAACAACAGTATACAAACCCATACTCTGGCTACGATATGTGGACGACAGTTTTGTTATTTGGCAACATGGAGAGGCACACCTTAACAACTTCCTGGACCATCTAAATAGTTTCCACACAAAAATCAAATCCACGATGGAAATGGAATCAGAAAACCAATTACCCTGGATGTTTTGGTCAGAAAGAAATCGAACGGAAACCTGTGCCACAAGGTGTACCGGAAACCTACTCATACAAACCGCTCTCACAACGCGGAGTCACCCCACCATCCGGCACTTCAATCAGCGGTTAAAACCCTGGTCGCTCGTTCTCCAAGACTCGCAGACCCAGAAAACATAGACCATGAAATGAAGAAACTTCGAAACGCTCTACGACAAAATGGCTTCAAGAATCAAACCATCAATGATACACTTAAACCCAACCAAGTTAAGCACAAGATGAAAAAGAAAAACCTACATCCAAAGCCCACCTGCCATACGTCAAAGGAACAACAGACGGAATCTCTAGAATTTTACGAAGACAAACGTCGTCAAGACACCCCGGTCCGTCCCAGGACCAAGAAGTTGCTACACAGAAGAATTCCTGGAAGCCAATCACAGTATACAACACCCGCGGAAAATTTCAAAACCAACATATACAGTGTGATCATTTTATCTGTAACAACTAGATAGGCTACACCTCGTAAATGTATATGAAATATACAGTTAACTTTTCTGTTTAGCTATAAAAAATATTTTCATACATTAAGAATCCTTTGGACAGGAAAATCTCAACTACTATTTTTGTCAAAATTTAACAAACTTCAGTACAAAGTTGTTGATTTGTATAGATTCTTGTGATACTAATAATCAGTTTCAATGTATTCTAATAGCGATTAGAAACGGATATGATGTAGATTTTGTGAGAATTCAGAAGGGCACCGGACTTAACAGTAGGTACGACAATATGCACAAACATACCCTGATAGACCCCATCACATAATACATTTAGGCGTTTTGAAACCAATTTGTTTTTCATGCCAAATGTGAGACAACGACATGCCACAACTGTAAAAGTTGAAACGGCAGTCATCGAACAAGTAACTGGTAATTCCCTTATACATTCCCTACATTTGCCCGGATAGCCAATCAGCTCAGTAACTTCGGAACTAGTGCTTGAATGTCGCTTGGCTCTGATGCGACTCTATGAACACAACTCAGTAAAACTGCTGTGGGTACCAGGCCACAGCAACATCGAAGAACCAGTTCTCAAAACTAGAAATGAAAAAGTGGTTGAAAACCCAATTCGTTGATGACTGGTCGTCGCAACAAGGACCTAAACAGGCTAAACACTTTATTGGAGAGGAACCCCTACCAAAATCCCAAGAGTTTCTAAAGTTTAGCAAACAGCAAATCAGGACCCTAACAGGATTCCTAACGGGCCACTGTTACCTGAACGAACACCTACATCGGATCGGCATTATAGACGATTCCACTTGCAGATTATGCCATGAAGAAAACGAATCCTCTTATCACATAATGTGCCAATGCCTCAGACTTATGAGGCTGCGGCACAAACATCTTGGGGCTGGAATACTGGAACCAAAAGATTTACAGGTGATCTCCTTAAACCAGCTGCTAGCCCTCGCGGTAAGCACTGGGCTCTTTGGGGACAAGCCCTAACAGGGCGGATCGCACAATGGACGTTTGGCATGAGTGCTGCGGATGATAAACCTGCACCGTTTCAATGTAATTCCCTTATAAGGCAACGAGTATTTGCAAGAACTGTAGGCTTTAGCCAAAGTTTAGTATTTAACATTTTACAAGCAAACCGGTTTCATACTTACCACTTCACATTAGGGTAACATCTTACTGAAAATGATTAACCACGTCCAGTAACTCTCTGCCAATTTTTAAGAAATGAAATTACTACTGATCCACTGTTTTTAAGAAATATTCTATTCGAAGAGACGCTTAGTAACAACTGGTGTTTAAATAGACACAATTGCCATTTCTACTCACAAGATAACCCACATTGGATTCTACAAGCACACTTTCAAAGAATTTTTACGGTAAATGTGTGGCTTGGTATCGTTGAGAACTTTATCGTTGGTCCCCACTTCTTCGACGGCAGTTTAAATGGGGAAATGTATTTACATTTTTTAGAAATTGATTTGCCTCAACTTTTAGAAGGCATTCCTCTTTACGTTAGACAGCGTATGTGGTTACAAACTTACGAAACACCTGCCCACTTGCACAGACTTGTAAAAAACTACCAAGATGAAACTTTCCATAACAGATTAATTATATGAGGTGCCATTCATTCTTGGCCTTCGCGTAGACCGGACTTGACTCCATTAGATTACTTTTTGCGGAGTAAAATAAAAAACAACGTCTACGAAACTCCCGTAGACACTAGTGAAAGGATTATTGAACAGTGGAGGTCAATCACCCCACGCATGCTAACTCATGTTCAAAATTCTCTTCTGCGGCGGATTGACATATATGAACAGCAAGGTGGACAGTTTGAACATTTATTACGTCTTCAGTTAGTGTTTTTCTTTCTGTTTTATTTAATTTATTTTTCTGGTGAGTTGTATTGATATGTCAACATATTTCTATGCTATCTAGGCTTTCTCTGTGTTTGTTATAACATGGTTATCAAAATAAATATTGTAAATGTATTTATTTCAAAACGGCATCTAATTTATTAGTGAATAGGGTCACTATAGTTTCTTAGTACATCCAACGTAACTACTTTGATTATTATTTATCTAAACAAAGTTTACTACTTATATCTATGGAATACGAACAGCTGTAATGTGTATAGCCAACTTACCTGTTACAAGATAAATGAAGCACTGTGTATAATATATTGTAAGTCGTAAGTTAGTAGTAACTAAGTGCAGAAAATAGTAAATACCAAAAAAAATTCCTAACGGCTCCAATATGATCAACTTTCAGCAGATCCTAAACAACCTGACAATTAAAAATGAAATGTAACTTTTACAATCAACAAACCATTATATTCGTTTGCTTGTCCGCCCCTGGACTTAGAGCCGTCTACCTGAATGCTGGAAAGCGAACTGCAGCCAATGTAAAAGACAATACTTATAATACACGGCAAACTAAATTATATAGTAACAGAGTTACGTTGTTGTGTGCGTAAGAAAATCAGATCAAGGTTGCTATATTATGTTATTAAAGAATGGTAGTTTGTAATATGGTGTAATTTGGGCTTAGACTGCATCGTCCTGAAATTGAATGATGCTGATGTTTCGCTAACAGGTAGCATTATCAAAGCGTAAGGTAATGCTTTAATAAGGCTACCTGCAACAGTTAGTGAAACGCCAGCATCATTCAATTCCACGACGACGCGATCTAAGTCAACATATAGTTTGGAAAATCTTGTAGAGTCATTGTCTACGATTTCTTCGATATTTTTTATACACTAATAGCCGTGTTAAAGCCCGCTTCTTTGACAGCCATCACACTTCTGTATGCAGTAAAAGTTTTGATAATTTTAACCGTACCTTGTAGTACCGTATCCTAATCTGCAGATACTTTTTTAACCACTAGTTCCTCTCACTGAATCATGCAATAATTCTAAGTAATAGGCCCATAATACAGATTTAGCTTTAGTTTGAAAACCAACTATTTTTCTGTCATTATCTCTGCATCGTCTGTACATACTGTTATTTCATTTTCAATGTACATATTCAAATGCTTCTACAACGTCCTATTGTATATATGCAACCTCCTGAGGGGTTGCGGCCACTAGCTCGAGAAACCCTGATCTAGAAGATAATAGCATGGGTTCACCTCTTCGAAACCACTCCTTCAGAAAATCATAATATGACGGTGCACCATCATGTTGGAACCAACGATTTAATGTAACTACTACTACCAATTAGAGTGGTAAATTTTGTTATTAAAAATTAATAAAAGACACAAGAATGAGTTAAGTCAGTTAGCTTATGTAGAATATATGGACGAATTACATTATTACTTAATAGCCTAACCCAAATGGTTGTTGACCACTGTGATCAGTCTACAGATCATTTCAATGAAATATGGATCATTGTTTACGCTATATAACTTGAACTTTTCGAGGCCTAAATAGATGCAGACCATTTCTCCTTAATAATCTATGAATAATATCTTTTTCGAAACGAGTTTGGGACAATACAATTCGAAGGCTTGTACTTGATTCCGTCTCAGAAAATTCAACTTGCTCTTCTTGATCGCCGCTTACTGTAGGTTGACGTCCTGCCTGATGTTTTCGAGGATTTAAATTACCTTTTCCAACCTTTCCACATATGCCTTAGCCATACCAGTGGCAATGTCATTACACGCACTGACGTAATCCCGATTACAAGGTGTCGTCCCATTTTGACACAAAAAGTATAAGAAAACAAAAATAATGCTACTTCTCAACACGGCAAAACGATTTATACATTTTTAACAACGCCATATCTGCTTAATTGTAGCGACCGTCCGATAAAACTTATTATTTACTTTTTCATCAATTACTCGATAAAGAAGGAAAATAGGAAAAATTTCCACTATTCATGTTATATTTGTTTTAAGCCCCCTAAACCAAATCCCAAACAAACGGACGTCAATCTTGAGACACCTTGTATGTTAAATTCCAATATTTTATTCTTATTGTATTATTATTTTAATAAACTTAGTCAGATTAAGAGAGTTTTGTTATTAATGCTTACAGATTCTATTTTCTAAAATCTTAAAAATTCGTGCTTTTTGTATAGGCAGCAGTTATTATTTAATTTTTAAGACTTATTTATTTATAAAATACACAAAACATAAATATATAAAAATTCCAACAAAAATACCATCAAATACTATGTGATAACGTTCTTTTTAATTGCTGGGCTTTACAGTTGATGCTTTAAAGGTGAGTGGGTTTGATTCTCATCAACTGCTCTTTTTAAATTTTTCGCCCGTCTGAAAGCATTTCCATAATGTAAGCCTCGTTAGATGGGGTTGGTATATATACGGCCGTAGATTCCCATATAAGTAGTCATAAAAAGTTTGTAATAAAGACGCTCAAACAAATTAAAACATTAATTATTGCACAGTACTGTAGGCGTTGATTATTTCATAAAAGTTGAAAATATAAATACCGTATACGCTGCTTATTGTAATCACGGATAATGTTATCATTCGGGAATTGTTAACATTTTCGCGAAGAACGGGCCGGACGTACAGTTAACCTAACTTAGCTTTGCCGGTGAGCCAATGTGCGCACTGGCAAAACGGTAGTAGGGATTAGCGGGCACATTTCTTGCCGCAACTTCGAGCTGTTAAGATCGCTAGTACAGTTAAAGAAAAAGTCTTATTTTGTTGCAATTTATTAAGTTATATGCTTATTTTCTGCTTATTTTGTAATTATAAATAACTAAAGATTAGTGTTTATTCACTTACTGCTGTATTCAAATAACTCTAATATAAATCATAATTATTACAAAAACACCACTGTTCTATTGCAAGCTAACTTCTAAACTTCTGTTGCTAAGTGTACACGGCTCATGACGCATATAGTCTGTGACTTTCTTCCACCTACCTTCTCTGTCCATCATTGTGCGCGTTGAGCGGCAAACCTATGTTAGGTCCACTGTATACAACTATAAATATAGGAAAAACATCGTTTATAGTAATCATGATTTCGGTTATTGTTATCAATTTGTTCTTAGGATTGTTTTTGTCCTCGAGCAAAAGCCATGTTTGAATGTTTCTTTGTTGTATTTCCAAGCTCGATGGATACTGCACCTCTTTCTATTGTAAGATAACAGCCAGCAGGTTAGTTGGCAGCAGCTAACTCAATTCCATTGTAACTCTTTGTAATGGCTGACTTAAAAAAGAGGCGTGATCTTAGTTTGAATGAAAAAATTAACAGTTTAGCACAGTTTGATAAGTTGTCGAAACAAAGCCAGCGGAATGCAGCAGCACAATTAAACATTTGACAACCAATTTTGCGCAAAATGAAAAAAAAATATGTTGAAATAAGAGAAGAAGAATATGATTACATTAAGCGTCGTGCACTGTATTATTGAAAGATGTTAATATTTCTTACACATTGGATCACTTTATTATTGCAGTAAGGAACCAGCATTATTTCACTATTGAAATTGAAATTGAAGTGATTTATAAAAACAGTGGCATGAAATGATAATGGATTGTTTGTCTGTTATATGGCGTTGTTAGAATGGTTTCAAAAAGAAAAAATAAAAAATTGAACTTTAAGGCCCTATAACTTCTTAAGGAAGGACTTTCTGCCTAAGGTATATTAGGTTTAATCGGTTTATTTTAACCTAAAGAATCTATGACTAAACGCTGGCCCATTCTTTCTGAGACATCCTGTATATTATTATAATTTTTTCCTTGATAAAAATCAAGAAACTCCAAAGTTTTACAATATGGTTTTGTTGAGTGAAGAAGCCACTTTTAACAAGATTGGTGTCGTATCGTATAGCGTTAGCAAAACACCATTTGAGGATCATATTTGATTTTGTAGTTAAAAAATGTGTCTCTTAGGACACATGTTCTTCTTAATTATAATTCTTTGTTTTGTTTAAACAGGAAATACAATGCGTACCGTAATTAGAGCAAATGGTCATTTCAATTTTTACAGATACTAAAATCAGTTCAATAAAAATAAAAACGTTGAACATTTGTAACTTCTTTCTTATATTCTCTACCCTATACAGAGAAATCTTACGAAAATCTTCATTCACTAAAACTAAAATACACCCGATATTGCATGAAAAAAGTTTATTAAAGTTTCGCAAATGTTAAAGAAACTTTGTATATAACAAAACAAACAGCAATTTTGCACTAAAACTAGCATTGAGTGTCTTTTCTAAAATGCCATAGTATACTAGTTGTTCCATTTAAGAAACCTATGTTTAGGGCAACGCTCTATGTGTCAGAATCTTGTATAAACGAAAATAATTTTAAAATATGCAAGAGTGTATCTGTTATCTGGCCAAAACAGAATCTTAATATATTGCCTGAGTAAGTCCCCACATCGATGGGACATCCTGTATAGGTGTATGAGTTTAAGTTGGATACCTTCTACTTTCTACTGCCTATATTTTTTTAAATATTGTGGTATTTTTAATTGGTAACATTTTACTTTGTTTTAATATGGTATACACATAAATGGCCGGCCTCGGTGGTCTAGTGGTTAGCGCATTTGCGTTTAGATCCGACGGACGCGGGTTCGAACCTGGCTGAGGTGGGCGAGATTTTTCTAGCGGGGAAGAATCTGTTAATGCGCCTTCTGTCGAATAAGAAGTAAAGCCATAGATCCCGTGCCACTGCGATGTGTGACACGTTAAAAATCACTACTGGAGTTGGAATTACCCCAGATAGGCAAAATTCTTAGTTAGGTTGTACAATGGGCCAAATGGCCTAAGTGCATAGAGATGCTTGGAAAACCGCGTCCTAGATCTCGCTCTTTCAAAGCAAGCAAGCAAATACACGTAAATGACGAACATGTAGAGGTGTATTCAATAATTAATATAAATGAAATATAGGTATAACGATTGTACGTTTAAATTTTTATAGTCTGTATGAGTTTCTCTCTGAGTCACTATATTCACACATTGTACCTATACATTTACACGTACTACACTATACCGTTACTCCATAGACGTGAAATTAGAATAGGATGAAGAAATATTCATTAATAAATCTGTTTAATTTGTTTCTAGATTTAATTATAATTGAATTACTTCATAAGCGAATTAACAAGTAATACAATTAATTTCGAAATTGAAATCAATTGCGTTTTCATTTCTGTTAAGTTCTGGAAAAATTTGTTTTTGCTTTAGAACGTACAACAAATAAAAAAATTCCGTTATACGCAAACCTTGACACAATTCCTTCACGCATCAGCGAATCCAAAACTGCCGACAATATTAAATGACGCACATTGACAGCGATTGTACGGAAACCGAGATTAATTATTACTTTATCTTGCATAATTTTGTTAAACATTAAAGATGTTTAAAATATTTTATGTTATTAAATACACCAAAACTGCACAAGATAGATTACAAACACGATTAATCTTAACCCAGAAAATGTTCCATTCAACAACAGATAAGAGTTCTGTGCGCTGCCTATACAAACCTCTGGAAGGAATAGCTTCATAACCTACCTATTCAGTGCTTTGCTTTAATTTCATTATTACCAAACTCAGTTACTGTCAAAAATGCAGTAAACTATCAGTACTGAAGTGGTTTTAAGTTTAAAGATACATATTTAAAAAAATACTTCGTGTTATTTCATGGTACTTCAATTTCAGAGAAAACCAAACCTTTCCCTCCATATTTCTGGGAATCCTAAATCACCAAATCATCCAGTACATTCAGTTATACGGGGATAGATTCATATATTCCTGGCTTAATAATAAAGGTATAAAAATAGTTAATAAAGAAATAAAGTTACATATTCCAAATATACATTTCGTTCAATAAACAAACGGCAGTGACACCTGGCGGTTATTAACCTAAAAAAAAAAGTTTATTTCGAACGTTAAATTTCTATTGCGAGAGGAATTCCCTTAAACTTAAATTATAAGCTACTTTAAGAGTTGCAAGTCTTCATTAAAGTAATGAACGGAGTTTAATTTTTTAAATCTTCAATTGTAAATTTTATCAGCTATAACAAGTAACATTTTATTTAACTGTGATTATTCGATGTATAGGCCGGCTACAAGATGGCAGTGACACAGCGATGTCGTTGCATGGGTGTTTTGTTGACAGCAAAAGTTTAAATTTTGTGTAGCTGGTACTTATTAAGGATTTAATTTTCTTAACTTTGATGTGTTTGTAAAAGTACTTAACCTAACAGTAACTGTTAGGTTGGTTTCACTCTCGCCAGTCATATATCTATAAACAGTTATACATTTTTCTTGAACCCATGGTAGCAATTTGGAAGACGAGTATTTTTATAATAAATAAAACCACAGTCAAATCCCACTAAATCGATTATATTAATGAAAGTACTGTGTAAGTACTGTGTTAACGTTTTCGAGACAACAATTGGATCATCTTCAGACAAATACGTAAAAATCAGACATAATGTAGAAAAATATTTAGAACAAAAATTAATCCCGTAAAATGTAACCGAAGAAAAATCCATGTTTAAATAAACTAAACTAAATTGCAATACCAAAAATAAATTGTAAACAATTTCCATGGCTGTTATTTATTTGTGATTTTTAATAATTTAATCATCCAGCCCTAAATTTGGGATTTTTGAAATTTAAATTTAAATTCTAATGTAATATTATGCCGTGATCCAAGTTATAATTGTATTTATTTTTGGCATTGCAATTTTGTTTAGTTTATTTTAATCATGGAATTTTTCTTCGGTTACATTTTACGGGATTAATTTTTGTTCTAAATATTTTCCTACATTATGTCTGATTTTTACGTATTTGTCTGAAGATGAGACCATTGTTGTCTCGAAAACGTTAACACAGCACTTACACAGTACTTTCACTAGTATAATGGATTTTGTGGGATTTGACTGTGGTTTTATTCATTATATCTACCTATACCATTATGAGACCATTGGACATGAACGAGTTTAGAAGTATTTTTAACACAAGGAAGTAATTAAATCTGAGACACTGGAAGTCATTGTTCCAAACAAAATTAAGAAATTACTCCAGAATATCTATGACTATAGTTTTTGGGGTGCTAAAGGTAGTCTTTTAATTAATAACTAATCACCGAAAGCGACAGTCACTGGTCACGATCACTCTAACTACGTAAAAAAATAAATGGAAGCTTCGCCTTAGGTTAACTATCAGTATGCTACTGCTTCATGCCAACGCCTTCTCGCATAATTCAAAAATTTAAGCACTCGCCATTCATAGCTTTTCTGCATAGGCCAAACCACTCTGTAGCCATAGGATAATCCCTATCCATTTTACTTATGTAAAAACCTAAGCCGACAGTTAGATGGTAGAATATTTCTGAACAATTATGAAGTGGAAGTATAGCAGTGTATGAGTGTTCCAAGTCTTAAGAAAAACATTTAAAGATATGGGATTGTTGAAGTCCCCTTACGAAATATGTCTGGAACGGGCAAAAAAGTTGAGGGATATTGACGATATTGAATCAAAACCAAGAACAAGTATTTCAGTACTAACAGTTTTGTCTCATCTTGTTCTATTTTTCTGTTTTGACTAGTAATAAGAACTAAGGCTTGCTATTAAATACTTGTCTACATCAATTTTTTAATCATAAAATGTTAAACATTGTGTATATATACAATAAACCAAAAAACTCTAGAATTTTTGCACTAGTAACTATAGATTTTTAATTCTCATATTCATGAAAAACTGACATTTAAAACAAATTTCTATTTACGAGGAATATTCAAAATTAAACAGGAATTTTGCAACTACATCTGAACGAAATTTCAAAAATTAAAGTCGCTAGAGGTTGGCCGTGACTCTTGCTAATATATCGTTGACAATTGTTCCACTAGAATATTATTTTGACAGTTACAGTTACGACGTCGGAAAGTTCTGATCATTGTAGCGTGGAACAGTGCACAATAAACAAATTTCTTACGAATGAAGGCGTAAATTCGACTGAAATTTTTACAAGCTGCGAGCACAATACGACGGTAATGTCTCTCTGAAAGTCAGGTGTCTGAGTGGTTGACATGTTTTAGAAACGGGAGAACTCGCGAAGATCATAAGTCTCATGTACGGTGAGCAGCAACTTCCGTTAATCGTGAAAATGAAGAAACAGTTAATACTGTTATTCAGCAAAACAAGCTAAAATTTTGTAAGGTGAGTACCAGGTGGACCTGGCGCTTGTTGGCCGAAGTACACAAGTTGAATCGTTTCCAAATCGCTTCTTCTTTATTGCAGCGATATAAGAGAGAATGAGATTAACTTTTGGGTTTAATTGTAACAAATGGTCAAATATGGGTAAGTAAATTATTTTACTTCTGATACAAAACGCGTAAACATGCAGTGGTGTTACCCCACATATCCAAAGTCAATGAAAACAAAAAATGTGTTATCAGCTGATAAAGTAATGACACATGGGATTCTCAAGGATGTTGTTTGTTGATTTCCTTATAGAATATCCTACAATTAATGCAGACTATTGATATTTTTGCACGATAAAATTAAGCAGGCGATCAGGAACAAATAAATGTTTGCTTCTTCCAAGAGAATGCTCGTCATCATACCGCTGCAAGAGCAATTGAAACCATAAACGAACTGCAGTGGGACCTCTTTTCGCATGTAGCATATCGTGCTGATCGTGCTGTAATCGATTTATGTTTGTTTGGCCCACTAAAAGAAATTTTGCCAGGAAAAGATTTCATTCAGATAACGACATTATCGAAGCTGTTTAAGTGTGGATACGCATGCAACCAAGACTTCGTCAGGCAGAGGAACTACATCGAAAAGTAATGTAGTTTTCACCGTTACAATATTGTAATACCCCTTCTTACAAATAAATTCTGTTTAAACTTCAGCACTCCTCATAGTTGTTTTAAAAATCGGTGCTGCTAACATACGAGTTTTCACACTTCGCATTGTAAAGTGAAGAGAGAAACCCCCCTTTAAGTAACGCAACATGCATAGTATTTGATTCTCCTACCTTAACACGTGGTGTCCTTTTAAATTTAGTCTCCCGTTGGTTGCCAAAATTATCTTGTACCAATTTGTACAGCTGTACTCACTATTCTTAAAGTACATTGTTTTAATAAATTACATTAATACCGCAAATATTAGCCTATAATTTGCATCGCCGAATAATACAAACTGAACAAAACCAATATTGTTTTGATGTGAATGAATTCAAGGTTGTAGAAAAACAGGAACATTCGTTTACCGGTTTACATGTGGCACGTTATCTAATTTTGCACCTGTGCTAAAGGAAGTCTTGCTTAACAGTATTAGATAATAGGAATTATCATAATTTCTAGTTGTATTGATTGCATTTTAACTTATTTTATTTAAGTGTTGTTAAGAACTGTAGGTACTATTTTTTCCTGATTCGTTAAGGCTTGCCTCTAACAAAGTGGTAACTGTGTCTTCCTTACCACATTAATTAAAAATTATAATTTGGTTTAAGCAGGGAGACCTACAAGGACTGAAGTATCAACCTTAGAATTATTTAGCCCATTTCTGTAGGCAACGTACACATTTTTCAAATAAAGAAGGCATGTTTGTCGCCTAATTGTGTTTTTATATCTATAAATGTAAATTAAATAGTATGGCTCAGAAACTTTCTGCATCCAGTACTGTTTGAATTAACAATGGTATGATCATTCGAAGCGCTAGCTAGAATGTAACTCAATATTTTCAAGTAGAACCAAAGAATCTGTAAGTTAAAACCCTCATTGTTTTTTATTTAATAAAACTTACAGTATTGCAGTGTAATATTATAAAAGAATGAATAGACCCGGATTTTGTACCAGATTGACAACAAAGCAGCCGTTATTACACCACCTAACCTCAAAATATAAAACATATACAGTTTGTCGCAAATAAAGAGTTCACAATTGGCGTTTTGAAAGCGGCACGAGATATTAGTTTGCAGAAAAACTATACGTTTTTGAATTTAATTTTAGGAAATAACAGAAAACCCGCTCATTATATTACCTATTATTATTTAATAACTGAAATTGATTTTTTTCTTTAACGGTCTCTGTCCTTTGTATCATTTCATATAAGTTTGAGTTTCAGAAACAAATTGTAGATAATTGAATGTTCTACAATCTAGGCTTATTTTGGGATAGGTACATCTTACCATTAAAACAATATAGAGGGGAGTGGAGACATTATATGGGACAGAAACCAATATAAATAGATGTAGG
>JABXWE010043022.1:0-12581 GCA_014611495.1 Limonius californicus | reverse complement strand
AAGTTGAGCAATTGCCGAAGCAAGGTAGGTTCGAATTCCAGGAAGATTCCCGTTTTACCTCAAGGGTGAACGATATTTTAAAACAGGTGGCGGCTATCCTTATCTACCCTCCCTTCTTCGACTGTAGCTGGTAGAACTTTGTCCTTGACGCCTGGACCTTGCAACGTGAATTGTAGTCGGCTGTATTGCTCCTAGTTAGCATATTTTTTTATCCTCCTTGGTGTTACAAGGCTACCTGAAAACCTGCGCAAATACTGTGTCACTACCCCGGGATTACGACCAAGATACCCAGGCACTCTCAAGACTACTTCAGCAGTTAGTAGCAAGAATACCTTGAGGGTTCACGTATTATTGAGAGATTACCCAAGCTGCCAAGGACAAACTACGTGGGAACTTTTCATACTACCTCGATAAAACGAGACTACTTTTAAACCAAATCAGAAATACCCAGAATATTTGGGCACCACCTTCAGCCTACCAAAACAATTCCAGGGCTTCAAATACACAACAATCGCTGCTTATCAGTATAATTACAAGTCTTAATAAATAACAGTAGTGGGAACGATTCTTTTTTAAGTATCGCGATAACAGAACCGGTACTCTGTCAAAAAAAGTATTGTGATACCGATATTCGATACTTTTTTTCAGAAAATATCGCGATACCGACACTCGATACTTTTTTCAGAACATATCGCGATACTGATACTCAATACTTTTTTCAGAAATATCGCGATACCGATACTAGATACTTTTTCAACAATATCGCGGTATCAATACTCAATACTTTTTCCAGAAAATATCGCGCTACTGATGCTAGATACTTTTCCAACAATATCGCGGTATCAATACTCGATACTTTTTCCAGAAAATTTCGCGATACCAACAGTCGATACTTGAAAAACATCGCTATACCTTGAGCGATACTTTTCCATTGGGGAATTAAACGTTAAATTTGGGCTTAGGGGTGGGTCAAAGTCCAAAGTTATCATAACAGAGTGTTTAAAAAGCATTAGTCAAAGATTACAATATTTCAAGGAGCTTCCCAATAAGATAAAGTATGGAGTTTTGTTATTGTTAATCTTCTCAATGTGGATAAGATAAGCAGCTTAACGTACAGCCTCAGGATTTTACGTTTTACCCAATATTATATTACGTACCTACCTAGTATCTGAAAAAGTTTACAGGTTGGGGAATTGGAATTACCTATTTATTTTGATTTTATAGAGTGTTCCAGATAAATTGTATCGCCAAAGCATCGCAAATCCGCAATACTCGATAATTAACTTAAGTACTGCGATACCGATACTCCATACTTTGCATACTTTATTGCACTTGAAATATATCGGGATGCAATAATTGATACACAAAGACTATCGCGATATCATTATAGTGACACTAGTATCGCGATACTTCCGACCACTGATAAATAATAGCAATGAGCAACTGCTAGTTAATACCGATTTTTGAGTAGAATACGCTGTAGAGGATGCGTCTTCAATAAAAGTTGTTGCGGAAATTATAAGTCCACTAAATGGAATTCCAGAAATACAACTGTAAAGTATATAACTAAAATTTTCTTGCCGGATTCGAAATCGGTAATAGTTCAATAACAATACAAGTCCCGCATGTGTTAGTGCATGTTTGGGGAACGAAAAAGTTGAAACATCTGAAGAACAGAACAGAAAATATACGAAAGTAATATATATATAGACTATCTGAACCCGTGGTCTACGTCCCACATTTATAATCACATGAAATTTGGTAGTTTGCACTTTGATAGTTTAAAAAGCAAAATTGGGTATTCCATAATTTGGAAACCTAAACTATTTACCTAGAAGTTTACAACAATTTTAACAGCCACACACTTCTTTGTTAACTAATCTTATATTCCAATGGTCAACGGTAGATACTCCTCCAAATAATTATACATCGGTGGTATGTATTAACTGTAAAACGGTGTTTGCTGTAACGTTATTATAACGAGTGATAAAATAGGTTCAAATTAGGGTTGACTGTGAGTGCTACAAGACATGTCGTAGCTGTCATGTTATGTACCGGCTGTACCTTGAGTTTATTTCTTTGCATGTATACACAAGCAAAGTGAACGTAACCTCAAAGATTATTTCGTCGCAATAAAAAGCACTTTAAAAAGTACACAATTCAGAAACAAATTGCAGATTATGAAAAATTATTTTAATTCGACAGTTGTTAAATTGGTATTTGTTTATTGTTCAATCTGAGACATGCAAAAAAAGTCACAGCCCACCCTATTTTGAATACATTTTGATCATATATTATTAGAAGATACATTTTCTCAGCTTTCGAATTTCGTTTTGCTGAAATTAGTTTCTTTTCCTATAGGTCCAACCGGTACACAGATACACACAAACTAACCTGCAAACGTTTTGAAAAACGCATTTTAGAATTTCCTGAATAACCTTTTCTTAATATCACGTTTTAAACTGCTTTAAGCCCCAATAACATCCAAGCAACTGTTTCGGACATATAAAGAAAGAAATAATGAAAAAAGTTATTTCCATTTTTTTCTATATTCTTATTTAGATATTGCAATTTTCCTGCCATAAATAGATGTTTGCTTTTTATCAAAATCATACTACCATTTTGACAGAATGCAGGAGGAAAAGGGCAGATATAAATCATTTTCCATTTTCACGTCAGGGTCACCAAAATATTGTTATCTGGGTTAAGTTCCAGGCTCCAATATTAAAATTAAAAGAACCTTTAGGAACCCTTTAGGAGAACATTTTGTTTATTTTATGGAAAACTCGTAACTACCCAAACAAGAACAAAAACATAACAACCTCAAGCAAGGCGACCAAATAAATGTAGTGCACGCTCACTACAGTACCTATACGACTGAATTATTTGCTTGAAAATGTTTCGATATTCGTGAAAATCACTAATAATAAAAAAAAACGATTGATACACGTTTTAATTTTTAAACTAACAAAACGAACAAATATTTTCCTCTGATTTAAAATAGATATCTTCATTGAAGTACTTACATATGTACAACTAAAATTTTTTTAGTTTATTCAAACCTTTAATCATTGCAGTTCCAAATCTCTAGAATTTCATTGTAAGCTTGAATATACCTTTAATTTTCGTTACAATTATTGAACCGCATCGTAGTTCTAAAGAAGCTTACAAATCACACAAAAGATTTTCGCGAATGCAATTTAATTGTATATCTCCCAATACAAAATTCATCTCCTATATATATTACTAGAAAATTTAGATGCCTCAACCACTGTCTCTATAACAACGGATTGTATAAATTAACCAGCAAAAATCGCCTACGCGGACTCAAAACTTATTACCGAAATTGGGTTTACTTGAAACCAAAAAGCACTTCCACTGTCTGAAAAAAACATCGAACCAAGCAGTAATAACATAAAAACCAATTTAAGAGGCGGAAAAAGATTTCCTTGGTGTGATTTGTCTCAGCTAAATTTTCATTACCATTTATTTCATGTGAGCCATTAGGCACGCAGCAAGGTCCTTCCAAATGGCTTTATATCCAAACCAATACAGGCCAATCTATGTGTGGAGCTCTTTTATCTAATTTATTATCGGAGATACGGATTGGGCTGAATTATTTAAAACCCAGGGGCGAACATTCGATTTTTTGCTAAAATTCATTTTAAGCAAAAACTTTTCCAATAGCACCACGTGGGCGGCGCCAGCACGCATCCGATCTTCCATTAGAGCGGAATATTGGAAGATAAATGAATTTCGGCTTGAGTCATATCTCGCGGAGTGCAAGGAGCAAGTAACGTGATTTATTTTGGTGGATGCAAGTAATGCTCGAGCAGTTGGTGTTTAGTGCAGCCCGCTGCAAGAGTGCGAATTATACAGAATTACGTTGCTGCAGCTCGAGAGAATTCGTACTAATAAGTTAATAACTACTATCTTTGTTTCGTGATTATATTGTGTGCATGTGCAGAGTTGCCTAAGTACACCACGCGAAGATCTAAAGACATTGTTTGAGATTTCTAGAAAGAGAATTACAATTCCATTTAACATAATGGGCAAAACCGCCCACTAAAGATTAATCTCCTTCATTTCCTGAATTCGGGACTGGTTTAAGAGTAAAATTAATACTCAAAAATAGTGCTTCAAATATAGCGCCTCCAACAATAGTGCTATCAAAAACAGCGGTCTCAGAATAGCATAATCTGAAATGTCACTGGCTGAAAACGTCACCCCTAAAACCAACGTCGACAAAAATAACGCTTAAAAAACATAAAGCCGGGTAATAACGTCGCCGTCAAAGAAATTGTTGTCAAAAACCGTACAGCTCATAAATGATGGCGTTAAAAACAGTGACATCTGAAATAGTGATAGGTAAGAATGTCGCCGCCAAAAACAGTGACATCAAACGTAGGACTGGGTCAAAATGTCGCCGTTAAAATACTGCCAACAGAGTGCGGCCCTAAATGCTGAATCCAGAAACAACGACAACATATATGACTTAATAATAATGCCGCTATCAAAAATAGCTCAGAAATTTTACCACCAACAACAGCGACATCAACAATAAGGCTTGAAAATAATATGGCCGCCAAAATAACACAGTTCAAAATTTTTTACGCCATAAACATCGACAAAATATAAGGCTGAATACTAATGGCGCTATCAAAATTAGCGCAACTCAGAACTTTTGCCGCCATAAAAAACAAGAAAATATAGAGCTGGATAGTCACCATTAAAAATAGCGCACCTCAGAAATGTTGGCCGTCAACAATAGCGACACCAAAAGTAGAACTAGATCAAACTGCCACTGTTAGAAATTAGCGTAGCTCAAAAACTTTGACTCTATAAACAACGACAAAATATAAGGCTGAATAATAATGCCGCTATCAAAAATAGCGCAGCTCTGAAATTTACCGGCATAAACAACAACGAAATATAGAGCTGGATAGTAATGTCACCATTAAAAATAACGCACCTCAGAAATGTTGGCCGCTACCAAAAGGGACATCAAAAATAGAACTAGATCAAAATGTCATCATCAAAATACTGTCATCAAAAATAGCGCAGCTCAGAAATTTTGACTCCATAGACAACGACAGAATATAAGGCTGAATAATAATGCCGCTATCAAAAATAGCGCAGCTCAGAAGCTTTGCCGCCCTAACCAACAACAAATTATAAAATAGTGCAACTCAGAAATTTTGCGGCCATAAGCAACAACAAAATATAGAGCTGAATAGTAATGTCACCATTAAAAATGGCGCACCTCAGAGATGTTGGCCGCAAAAAACAGCGACATCAAAAGTAGAACTAGATCAAAATGTCACTGTCAGAAATTAGCCTAGCTCAAAAATTTTCACTCCATAAACAACGACAAAATATAAGGCCGAATAATAATAGCGCTATCGAAAATAGTGCAGCTCAGATATGTTGGCCGCCAACAACAGCAACATCAAAAAAAGAACTAGATCAAAATGTCATCGTCAAAATACTGCCATCAAAATTAGCTTACCCCAAAATTGTTGCCACCATAAACAACGACAAAATATAGGACCGAATAGTAATGCCGCCATAAAAATACTGTAGCTCAGAAGTTTTCCCGCCATAAATAACTGTAAAATATAGAGCTGAATAGTAATGTCACCATTAAAAATAGCGCAGCTCAGAAATGTAAGCGGCCAACAATAACTACGTCAAAAATAGAACTACGTCAAAATGTCACCTTCAAAATACTGTTATCAAAAATAGTGCAGCTTAGAAATTTTGACTCTATATACAAGGGCAAAATAGAGGGCTGAATAATAATGCCGCTATCAAAAAGCGCAGCTCAGAAGCTTTGCCGCCATAACCAACAACAAAATTTAAAGCTGAATAATAATTACGCTATCAAAAATAACGCAACTCAGAAATGTTGCCGCCATAAACAACAACAAAATATAGAGCTGAATAGTAATGTCACCATTAAAAATAGCGCACCTCAGAGATGTTGGCCTCCAACGACATCAAATGTAGAACTAGATCAAAATGTCACTGTCAGAAATTAGCCTAGCACAAAAATTTTGACTCCATAAACAACGCAAAATATAAGGCCTAATAATAATAGCGCTATCTAAAATAACGCAGCTCAGAAATGTTGACCACCAACAACAGCAACATCAAAAATAGAACTAGATCCAAATGTCACCGTCAAAATACTGCCATCAAAATTAGCTTACCGGAAAATTGTTGCCGCCATAAACAACGACAAAATATGGGGCCGAATAGTAATGCCGCCGTAAAAATACTGTAGCTCAGAACTTTCCCCGCCATAAATAACGACAAAATATAGAGCTGAATAGTAATGTCACCATTAAAAATAGCGCACCTCGGAAATGTTAGTGGTCAACAATAACTACATCAATAATAGAACTAGGTCAAAATGTCACCTTCAAAATACTGTATCAAAAATAGCGCAGCTCAGAAATTTTGACTATATACAACGGCAAAATAGAGGGCTGAATAATAATGCCGCTATCAAAAAGCGCAGCTCAGAAGCTTTGCCGCCATAACCAACAAGAAAATATAAGGCTAAATAATAATTACGCTATCAATAATAACGCAACTCATAAATTTTGCCGCCATAAACAACAACAAAATATAGAGCTGAACAGTAATGTCACCATTAAAAATAGCGCACCTCAGAGATGTTGGCCGCAAACAACAGCGACATCAAAAGTAGAACTAGATCGAAATGTCACTGTCAGAAATTAGCGTAGCTCATAAATTGTGTCTCCATAAACAACGACAAAATATAAGGTTGAATAATAATAGTCCTATCAAAAACAGCGCAGCTCAGAAATGTTGGCCGCCAACAACAACAACATGAAAAATAGAACTATATCAAAATGTCACCATCAAAATACTGCCATCAAAATTAGCTTACCCCAAAATTGTTGCCGCCATAAACAACGACAAAATTTGGAGTCGAATAGTAATGCCGCCGTAAAAATATTGCAGCTCAAAAGTTTTGTCGCCATAAATAACGACAAAATATAAGACAGAATAATAACAGCGGTATCAAAAATAGCGCCGCTCAGAAATGTTGCCGCCATAAACACCGACAAAATATAGGGCTGAATAATAATGTCACCATTACAATTAGCGCAGCTCATACATGCTGCCGCCAATAATAGCGGCATTACAAATAGGACTAGTTCAAAATGTCGCCGTTAAAATATTGCCATCAAAAATAACACGACTAAGAAATTTTGACTCCATAAACAACGACCAAATATAGGGCTGAATAGTAATGCCGCCATCAAAAATAGCTCTGCTCAGAAACTGTGCCGCCAATAACAGCGACATCAAAAATCTAGCTGGTTATTAATAATGTCGCCGTCAAAACTATATGATCTAAAATAACGCGGCACAGAAATTCTGACGCCATAAATAACAACTAATTATATGGCCGAATAATAATGTTGCCATCTAAAATAGCGCACCTCAGAAATGTTGTTGGTAATAACAATTACATTAAAAAATACGGCTCGATAATGATGTCGCCGACAAAAGCGCACCTCAAAATTGTTGCTGCTAAAAATAACGTCTTCAAAAATAACTCTGGGTAATAATGTCGGCATCAAAAATGTGGCCACAAAAAAGAGCAACAGCAAGAACAGGGTTGGGTAATATACAAATATAGGCATCAACATAGTGCCATCAGGGACAGCGCAGTATGGAAACATTGCCGCCAAAGTGTCATCAAAAAACAGCTAGATTACAACGTGCAAAAATGGTGCTATAAAAAAAAACTTAAAAAATCATGGTGCTAAAAACCAGCGACATTAAAAACTAAAATGGGTTACAATGACCTAAATGATCTAAAAAAAGTAACTCATAAATGTTACCGACAAAAACAGCAACCCTAAAATAAGGGCAGGGTAATAAAATCGCCGTTAAAATAGTGATAAAAAGAGCTGCCAAATACAGCGAAATCAAAAATGAGGCGGGATAATAATATAGCTATCAAAATAGTATGCAACTCAGAAATGTTGTCGCCAAAACAGCGCCTTCAGAATAAGAGCTGGGTAATAATGTGTAAAAATAGTGCCATCAATTACAGCGTGGCTTAAAAAATCTTGTTGCCAAAAACAGCGACATTAAAAATAAGACTGGGTTATAATATCCCATTAAAAAATATCGCAGAATCTCAGTTAAAATAGTGCTATCAAAAGTACTGCCAAAAACAGTAACACAAAGAAATGGTCGGATAATAATGTCCCCATTAAAACAGTTCCATCAAAAATAGCGCAGCTCAAAACCTTTGCCGTCAAAAACAGCGACAGCAAATTTAGGGAAGGGTAATAAAGTCGCCGTTAATATAGTGCTATCAAAAATAGTGCAGCTCAGAAATGTTCCTGCTGAAAACAGCGCCATCAGAAGCCGGGCTGAGGAATAACGTTGTCGCTTAAATTTGAAATTATTAGTCGAAAGAAGTAAATTATAACTAAATAAAATGTGAGACTATAACTTAAAAAATTGCTGTTTTTGTAGGCACCATTTTTAACTCACGCATTCTTATATGTGCTACTTTTGAAGGCACTATTTCGAGGGTCTATTTTTGAGGCGCAAGTTTGAAAGCACTATTTTTGAGGTGCTATTTTTGAGGCGCTACTTTGGAAGCACTATTTTTGAGGCGCAAATTTGGGACTACTATTTTTCAGGTGCTATTTTTGAGGCGCTATTCTTGAGACCCAAGTTTGAAAGCACTATATATGAAATGCCATTTTTAAGGTGCTTTTTTGTATTTCCATCCATTTACAAGTTTTATTTTGGATCCACCATATAATATTATATATTATATATATTTAGACATCTCAAGCTCTGTGCAATTTTAGTAGTTGATCATTAGTCTTAATACTAAAAAGGAAAAATCACATAAACAGTTTGCTAAAAAGTAAATAAAAAGTAATAGTTTATTAAGCAAGCAATCTTTTAAATGTTTCCGTTTTCTTGCATATTTTCATAATGAAAACATGACGTAACTTATAAGTTGTTTACGTCTCCAAACATTTCAATTACAATCCAATTTAGTTCTGTCACAGTTCCTTTTTCATTTATTTCTTGTTAGGAAAAATTAAATATCGACTGAAGAAAAATCCCGAAACACATTTTTTTGTAGGTTTAAATTCCTGCCAACGAAAGAGGGGCAACTGTTTCGGAAGACTTAAAAAATTTCAAACAAGGGTGGAGTTTAATTCGGTGTTTAAAAATTGAGCCAGTAGCTGCAAGCACACTTGACTAGAGCGATTTGAGAATAAAATCAGAAAGGAGCCCCACTTATTCAGGCCATCCAACAGCCACTCAAAGCTAACAACTTTATTATCGTGACTTCACTTTGGATTAGCGTTCAAAAGTTTGATTTGTTTACGATTCAAGGGGCTTTCCGTCCAATTACGCCGTATTTCCTCTATCGAAATGCTGGCATTCTCTAGCTATGGGTTTCATTATTGGGGTTTACATGCGCATGGGAAACGGAGCAGACGTTAAGTGCTCTCAGGGAACTTTAAATCTAGAGTGTGTGTACTCCACACAATAACCCGCCGTGTGTACAAGTGTTCGATTTTGTATATTAAGCGGCTTAATGCATGTGAACATGTCTGCACACGGTTTTAATAAGTCTTCCACTGTCGGAGAAACGATCTGCTTTAGATTTCAGATACACACGCTCCTTTGCTTGTTTACGACAGCTGAAATTCAATTACACAGTACACCTTCGGCACTTTGGCTGTAAACACATTTCAGATGCATTTACATTGCATTTACTTCCTATTAGCTATGCTACAGTAAAGTAAAGTTCTTAAAAACTTCAAGAAAGAAATTGTTCAAAATCACTTGAACACCCCAGAGGCATCATTAAATTGATTGAACAATTTAAAAAGTAAGAAATCTGTAAAAATCCTGCCTGGACAATAGCGTTGTTATCTACTACGTGCTTCTCCTCAGCTAAGTTAATGCACGTATGGACGCACAGTTCGATATCCCATCCGTAGGTCAAAATGCAAGGCATTTTGAGCCCAAATTTGCCAAAGCCGGATTAAGGTATTGTGTAAAGCGGGTTGCAGCTTTATCAATACAATGTCTTAAATAGATACAGAAAAAAACGTATTCTGTCATTGAATATATGGATAAACCAGAATAGTTTCAAGACGATTCCTACAACTCACATCTTCTTGATTCTTTATTGTAGGATATCTCCTGTTCCACTAATTCCGCCCATCTCCTTGCTGGTCTTCCAGGGGATCGTTTTCCTATGGGTAATCATCTCTTGTTATGCTAACTAATCGATCTTCATTCATCCTTTGAATGTGATTGTTCCATTGTCGCCGTCTAACCGAAATCTATTCCATTATGGGTTGTATGTCACACCGGTTCCTTATATACTCCACCTCTACGTATCTTTCCCTCTGTCTTCCTTAAAGTTTTTATCTCGGCCATTCCCATGTAATTGTTTGTGCGTCACCCCGTGTTTCTGCACCATACGTAAGTATTGGGCGTATCGTAGCTTTATAGATTCGACTTATGACTTTTGTATTTATATATTTATTATGCTATATTATGTTATTTAGTGCGCCAGATGTCTTGGAAGCCTTTACAACTTGTGGCATTACTTGCTGTTTAAGATTTATAAATCACTAGAAAAACTAGAAAAAATAAGCTCCCAAAAATTTTGGAATTGTTTGGGAAATATTTAATAAATCCCTATTCCAATTAATTGATTATTACATGATATACAGCAAAATTAATTTCCGTCGTTATGGAAACAAATAGTAGGTAGTAAATAGAGTTGCCTACATTTAGGCGCTTCTAAAAGAATCTTTGAGAAACTCTATCCCTGAAAGGAAACACTTTTGACCATACATTTATTAACAAAAAATGTCTGTTTTCATGTATACTTTAAGCCCTAGAAGTTTGTCTCTACAATTCCTTAACACCCCGTATAAGGTTAAACACAATTTAAAAAATTTCATTATTGATGTTAAAAAAGATTCATATTTTTCGAAGACTTTCGGAAGTTTACGAATTATCTCTTATGTAGGGACTTAGTAATCGAACACATTAAAAGACCAACCCATACATATATTTACAATAATACTAGAAACTTTCTAAAGCCATATTTTTATAATTGAGAAAGTATAATTACCTTAAGTTCTTTAAATAGTAGTACAATGTATTCAAAAACAGGCAGAACTACAACTTTACATAATTTTGAAACATTTTATTTTGAATTTTTTTCAAAAACATGTATTTGAATAATCTAAAACAGGGCTCGGCAACTTGCGGTTCTCTAGGAATTTTTGTGCGGCCCTCATATTATCATCAAAAATCTTTTTTGTGCGCCCCGCGTAATCTTCCGAAAAAATCTCTTGTTGCGGTGATCGATTTAAGCACTTATTTTTTGCTTTTATTATGATTATTGGTGAAACCTTAACCCTTAAATCAAGTGGCTGAAAAAATGTCACACTAACCGCGAGGTGGTATATTTTTTAAAATACTTTTCCTCCCAATTTCTACCTAAAGAAATCAACAAATTTTACTTGAAATTGATTTTTATTTTAATATTGATCTATTTAATCCAAATATATTAAATTGAACGTAAAAATTATGATTAAGTAGGAAAAAATTTAGTAACATGTAGAAAAATTGAAAATTTTATAGGGGGGGGGGGCAATAGTCGGCTGTTAGGTTTCGATTGATTTCACTAATCGCAAATCTGATTGTATAATTGTTAATCTGTAACGTGGTGTACCACAACCCCAACAGCTCGCAGGTACTCACCGAAAGGGTAATGCCCGGCACACAGAATGGAGGTACTTATCTGAAACCTAGATGTAAGGCAAATCTTGAAGTGGGTGGTTTTCATAAAAATATTCAAAACATTTTAAAATCTCTTGCCCGGCGCGCGTAGGCTTAGAGAACCTAATCCCATAGAGGTTATTAACAGGCCATTGGCCTAAACACAGAAGAAGAGGAAGATATATTTCGAAAAACAAAAATATTTTCAAATCGTATTACGAAAAATTTCGAGTGATACACCTTACACAGAAAAATGGTTAACAGCCTTTGCTTTAAACTTTGAGATATATAATTTGAGAAAAAAAGCAATAATTTAAATTGCAATTAACATTACAATTTTGTAAGAGACGTTTCAGATAATCTGGAACACCGAAAACCACATCCATTGGTACATTCCTGTGTTCATAGCCCCAAAAAATGAAATACGTTTGTTAAAAATCATTTTTGCAAACTTCAGAAAGAGTTTCAACTTTTCTAAATTCTAATAGTTCAATACAGTCCATCCCAAGTAAACAGACCAAACCCTATTTTTTTGTAGACAAAAGTGAAGGACTATTGTTTTAGCAATTTCCGAAAAGCATTTTTTAAACTACGGTATTTGTTAATAAAAAGTAATAGCTTAGTAAATTCGTATAGACGTTTTAGGGAATACATATTTGAGAAGCTAATTTTTTTTATGAATTCTTTCCAGATGGTGTTTCAAATAAATAATAATATTGTAATACACACCATATGATAAATCATCTCTC
>JABXWE010043020.1:0-14601 GCA_014611495.1 Limonius californicus | reverse complement strand
TGACCCAAATAAATTTACCCGCGAATGATTTATTCTGCACTGATTTGTTTTTATGAAAGATATACAGCGGTTTATATATAATATTATTTAATACTACAATAATGATGTTTAGGTGCAGTTTAGGGTAATAAGCTCAAAATCAACATTATTGAAAGAAATCGTGTTGGTAATAATATAAATAGCGCTAAATTGTTTTAAGGCCGCCTACAAACAGAAGTAGGTAAATCTTAACCAACATTAACATTTATTAGATTAGGAGTAGCTATTACTGAAAACAGAAAGTTGGCGCACGTTTTATTTTAACATAAAATGTGTGATCATAATTTAGAACTCCTAAAAACAAACAATATATTTAAGCATAGGCAGTGGCGTACGGACATTCCTTTTTTTAATTATTAACGTAATTATTTTTAATTTCGTTGTTTCTATTGCAGTTACGAGTATACTTTTTTGTTATGGTTATCATTTAAATATCGGTGTGAAGCTATCATATTTATGACGTTCTAAGGGATATGTATACTATATATTGGGTTATTATTGTCTATTATAACGCAATCGCTTTAATGAACTGCAATATAACGTATGAAAATTAAAGCACAGTTGCAACCGTGTATGTAATTATTATACTTTTATTCTGATATAATACCGTTAGAATAATACTAATACTAATAATATAGTTATAAAACATACTACGGTCAATTGAGTTTACATACATAGGATGTTGCTATATTATTTGTTCTTGTAATATTAGTGCACGGATGTCGACATTTTATAAACAGCCTCTGAAAACATTGTTGGATACAATTATTTCTGTGATCAGTGTAAGCTTGACGCCTATACGCATAGTCTACATTGTACGGTAATGACAAATATAAGTAAAGATAAATATTTCCATAAAAATACTGTTTGTTCTATACAGTTTTATTGACGAGGTAGAGATAGAAACCGTAATAAACGAAATATTATAGATATATATTTGTAATGGATCAGAAAATTACAAAACAAATTGTATATTTTACATAATGGTGTAACATAAAATAACAGGGCCATTAAAAAAAAACAAATACATGAGACACAAGTGGGTACAGTGTATATATGGTGTTATACATTTCATTAGTATATACTTGGAAGTTTCATAGACAAATCGTGTTTTAAATAATTCAATATCATCACTTTGTGAAATAAATAAAAAATACACACAATTCATACTGAAATACGCAGACATATGTTGCGTTTTATAGAAAAAAATTATTATTGAATGTGTTTGTAGCATATCAAAAATTAATCATTTATGACCTAGAATCTAGAAATCTAGATAATGTTATCAGTCGGGTATTTTTATGATTCTCACGAAGAACAGGCCGGCCGTATACGATTACGAAGGAAAAATATCGTTTTTAGTAATCATGATTTCGGTTTTTTTATCAATATTTTTTTGGGATTGATTTTGGCCCGAGCAATAATATCCTTGTTTGCGTGCATTTTTGTGTGTTAATAGCCTGCAGGCTGGTTGGCAGCAGCTAGCTCAATTCTATTCTAATCGTTTGCAACGGTTGACGTACAAAAGAGACGTGATCTTAGCTTAAATTTTTTATTGAGTTGTCAGCGGAATGCGGCTCTTAAACATTTCGCAACCAGTATAGCGTAAAATTTAAACAAAAACCTTCTGAAATAAAGACTATTCAGAGAAAAATGGCAATTTAAACACTAAAAAAAATCCTACTGGGAAAGGCGATCAAGTGAAATCTGCATTGTAACACTAATGTCCGTGAACATGATGCATTTGTAGATAGTCCATTGATGGGACAGAAAGTGAAAGAACTTGCGAAGAAACGAGTTAAGTAACTTAACTTAGTAAAAAAGCTTTAGTTACTTGAGTAACGTTTTCAGTTAACTTTAGTTAATACCATTAACTATGTAAATCGGCTAGTGCCTGCGGAGCTCTGGTCGTATCAGAAGCACAAATATAAACTCAAAAGCGCTATAATTTTGAAAATCTGGAGTATGCAGTTTAGAAAAATAATTATGTTGATTAACTGTAAATTAAAAAAAAACTATTATTTTTGGTACTTTCGCTGCTAAACAATGGACACATAACCGCAGAATCAGATTATTAGACAAAACAAAACGTAGCCGGTTATTAATCGTTCATGAAAAGAATGAAAGAGTTCTGCTACTATAATAAAGAAAATCATCGAAAAGACGGACAAAAAAATTACCATGAAAGAATTTAAATTGAAATGATATGAAGCTAAAGGTTTATCTGCGAGTGAGGGGAGGTGTCCATGTCTCTGTGAATGCCCGATGCTCACCAGAGCGCCCCGTACCGCCAGGGCGGGAATGCGATAAATAGAAGTTCTAATGCTCCATATTGTCGATGCATATTCCCTTCCGAGAAGATCTGCCACACCAGACCAAATCATTAGTATTGAACAATGTGTCAACATTACTTCTTTAAATATATTTTTTAAAGATGATCCTAAATTTGCCTAGAAGCTCTAGAATAGTTGAATAAGAAATTTTAAACATCCCCCTAAAACGTTTTATTGTTTTGTTTATTAAACTTGCGAATCGCCAAGGGACTATTGTTGCTTTTGCGGTATATTATTAAAATCCCATATGTGGAACACGATCGAATCAATTTTATTGTAATTAAAGCTGAAACTGTAAACTAATAAAATGGAAATACTTTTTCACACTATTAAGCATTTTGTGTAAATGTTGATTTACGTTCCGTTAAATGTATAAAGGAAGCTTAATATTCTTCATTGCATTGTTTCGTATCTGTTAAATAGATAATGGCTCAGTAATAACTAAGCGCATTCCGACTGATTAATTTGATGATGCAGCATCCAATATTGTGCCGCCGTTGTTTAACAATCATGTCAGTATAAATGATGTGTGTCATCCATCAGCGACCCACCTCGAAACATGATTTCGTGAATTGCTGAAGCAGTAGGTAACTGAATTTTGCAGAAATTCTGCATTCTTATGCCTACAACTATAATGCGAAAATGCGATACAGTGTAATTATAATTTCATATCCTGTGTATGAATGTTGCTTCAGATTATTATTGTTTAAATTCCGTATTTAACTAGGTCGCTAAAGAATCGAAATCGTATCAATTAGAGGAGTATCGTTGACAATCGTTTGTTAATAGCACGCGACGAATCCTATGGTATATTTATAATTATAAGCGTAAGGTTTGTAATCATTTTTTTATTGTACATGAATTCTGGAGAAACGGTTAAATATACTTAAAAATTCTAAACTATATTCTAATTAATGTTTTACTTATGATGCCACCGCCTGACCTCTGTATTTATGAACATAGCACACTATTTTTAAGGTAAACTAGTTAATATCGTTTTAAAATCCAAATTCTAGAAATGTTTGTGTATGTAAAGCCGTTTAACTTATTAATGCCGCGATTCAAGTGTTTTCAAAATTGTACATTTCCAAAGCTATTACTATCCAATCTTAAGTACATTATATAATTCTGTTATTTCGTATAATGATATTTAAAAACTGAAATTATATTATACCATTAACTCATTATAGAAAACAGGTTGAACAATTACACAATGATGAGCGTTTTAAGGGGAGCTTACGTTGGATTAAAATATTAAAAACTTTTGTATAACTTTTATAACATGTAGATAATGATTTAGTTGGTTCCTAAAACTTAATTATTCACATTCATATGTATAGAAAAAATAAGTTAATTGATTATTTCATATACTCGACAACATACATTTGATTTTAGGTTATATAAATCCCGAGAAAATTAAATAAATCAGTTTTTGCTAAACTTATACCTGGGTGCGGTAAAATGAACTTAGCCGCTCACATTACATAATCATGGTGTGCTATTGATATGATACGATTATCTATTGAATCTATTTAGTTAGTGTGATAAATTGCATTATAAGTGCATTATTGAATATCAGTGATTGCTATAGGTTAATTAAATTAATGATATCGGGCAATGCATAGTATCTATTGTAGGGTTAACTGTTTGCAGTTGGGTAATTACATCTTTCCACATTCAGTTTTATCATTTTCATCAACAAAGATATTACAGTTCGTTATTGGTGGTTTACAAAATAATAATGTAATAAAATTTAAAATGAGTACGGTGTGAACGTGAAACGCTACAGTCATGTACCACTTGACCCTTATTTGTACACACCTGTGGCGTTTTATTATCACGAATAAGAGAGAGAGAGTAAATGATAAGGTCAAATATTGTAGCTTATTGTTAGAGCAATTCTTATGCTAATATTAAAGCTGGTGTCCGCTTGCAGTGAGCACGTGATTAGTAGGAT
This sequence comes from Limonius californicus, assembly GCA_014611495.1. Lineage (NCBI taxonomy): Eukaryota > Metazoa > Arthropoda > Insecta > Coleoptera > Elateridae > Limonius > Limonius californicus. Next base: position 10,272 of record JABXWE010043020.1, on the reverse strand, counting down.
TTTCCGATTTATATTAAGGAATTGTTTGATATTTGAGTAAGAATTCGGTGCTTAGCATCCAACTTTCGAGGTTGTTCAGACCATACAAATGCAACCAATACGTTATATACTCAGAAAATATTAAACCTTGCGGGTACCATACAACTATAGATAGTCCCTTATATTGTTAAGAATTTGATGTAATTTAGTTGAGATTTTCGAGGTTGAAATTGCATTTTGAAAATGAAAAACTAGCTGTCAAGCTTGTGCAGGCTTTAGGTCATTGTTAATTAAGTCCTGGTAGTGTTAACACGTGCACAATACAATTTAAATAAAGCAATGTAATGGTGTTAAACATATTTTATCTTTGCAGATAAAAGTGCACGTAAACAAACAGCGTTTATGAGATCCTTGTAAAAATGGTATTTCCAACACATACCGCAATACTTAGTAGTGTTATTTAAACAAATCGTCTATTATATCACTACTAACAATAAATATCTTTAAACACATCAAGCTGCACAACTGTAGTCCTTGATAAGGTAATGAACTTTTACCAAGAGTTTTTGGTAAAGAATTGTATAACCTGAAGAACCATGTTTCCACACTGTTATAAGACAATATGTGACTATGGTATAAGCTAACTGATTTACGCAATGTTAAGAAAGTTTTTCCAAAAAGAAATCTTATTGTAAACCATAGTATTAGAAACATATTTCAAAATATACCATGGCAATTTGTAAACAACCCAGATTCATAATTTTGATTTAGAGATTGTATTCTTATTAATTAGTTATTGAAATTAAAACAATTCATCTTGATATAAAAAAAGAGTAATGGAAATTACCACATCATTAATTTGGCTACGCCCAGTAGTGCTTTTAAAAAGTTTAGGTATTTTTGGAAAGGTACAAAGTTTGAAATAGCATTGTACATTCATTCAGACTAAATCACCTAACCGTTCCAATAAACACATACCCATCTCAGTAGGTGGGTGTACATTATTATTGTATTGTATAAATTGCTTTTGCTATCTTTGTTGGAAACATTTTCCATTTTTCATATATGGTCTAGGACAATTTCTGAGTTCATTATCAATTTTTGAATTAGATTTACTTAGACTTCCAAGGAATTGGGTATTGTTCTGTCATAGAGAAACGTTTAAAGCGTGAAAAAACAAATTAGATACCGCAATTATTCAATTTTACATAGGCAAACATAATCTACAGTGAAATTATTTATTTAGATGGAACCTATGTGGATTTTGTATGAGGAACCGTTTTTCCAAATGTAGATTATTAAAAAAAAAAGAGTATTGTTTCAATTTCTAAGACTGAGATATATTTGCAATGGTTACACATAACAGGTTGCTTTCAAAATATATATGTATAAATTACAGTTTGGTAGGATAATGCAACTTTTTGGTGGACTTTGCTTATCCTATTATCAGTTTTACAAATTTAATATAATCGTGGTAAACATTTCTAGATTCTTATTATAATTCTTTTTAAACAAAGTTTTCCGAAAGGAAATTATCCCCCATTTAGAAGCTTTATATTTTTCAGTTTTTTCTTTTACGGTTTCATAATTACCGTAGACTTCACAATTTAGGAAAGATAAATTATCACTCATTTACACGATTTTCATTTTTCGCTTTCTTTACATTTCTAAGATTACTTAAAGTTTTTCATTTTCCACTTTTTTTTGTTTACGTTTTGAAGATTTCCATACACGTCTGATGTTGACTATACATATACTTAGTTACATAAGCAGTTTCTAATGATAAAATAAACTCAGAAGACAATATAATGGCTAATTTTCATGTAAAGCGTTGACTGTAATGTATTGTTGTATCTCGGCATCAAAATAGTCATAATTGCGTGTGGTTAGCCACTATGATAAGTGTTCGTTCACGTGGTCCATTTAGTCAGCATGTGCAATTAAAAAGTATATTGCTGTCAACGCCCGCTTCGTCCTTAAGACGCAATATTAAATATAGGTTACTAAATTCAGATTACGATACTTAACATTAAGGCAAATAAAATAAGTAGAATAACTAATCACAACGATTCCACAATTATTTACTTATTTGCTAGGTATAAGCTAATAGAAAGACCAAATCATTTATATTCGTATAATTAAAGTTTTAAATAAATATAATTTCAATTTAAGACTCATAAGTTTGGAAAATTTTATATTTTTTAACAAATTCTGTCGAATAAGAAGACATTTCTATATTTGCGGTTACTTTTCCAAACGTTTCGAAATATAAATTCTGCGGCATTCAATTTAGAAGATTTGATAAACAAATAGTGCCTGTAACACACAAGAAGCCGTTGTTTATATCTGTTACATAGCAGATTTGTGTTGACAAGCATATCATTACATACGGGAGATATATTTTCGTTCCATAGTTCAATTATAAAAGTATTTAAAAAACATCAAATATTCCTGCGGTAATAATGAAACTGTATAACAAAATTTGTAGTTGCTCAGTGCAGTGTTAAATAATTTACATGGTTGAGTACCTAAGCTATGGCATACTGAGCAAAATTATAACTGCGAAAGACAACCTGTTCCACTTCGGAAAAACTGTATATTTTCACAAAATGTCGTCGTTACGTGAATATCGATTAAATGAGTGGCCTTTGTTTTTGTTTATCTATTACAGTCTGCATAAATATTACAAGGTAGTGGCATAAGTGGCTGCACGTGGTATAGTCACGTGCATGGTACGGAATTACGCCGTACACATCTTGTTTACTGTTTCTGCTTGTTATTAAAGCAATCCTGTTACATAACTTTATTGTGCCAGTATCTGTTTAATAGCATAGAGCTGATGAATATATGCATTCAAATAATTGGTTACCGAAACGGTATAATTTTAACAATGCATTTACGGTAGCTATAAGTTATTTGTAGGTGTTTGCAAAAAATGTTATTTTCTTTAACGTCGTGCATTACCTTTTAATTAGTTTGTTATATGAAAACATAAGTTTATTATCATTTTATAATCTCATCTGTAAGGAGATTGATTTAACACATAAAATACAGGATGACTGGGGATCATTTGGGAACATTTTTTTTTATCGAAAATTATGGTAGCCATATTTTTTTGTCAATGTTTAGGGACACTCTTGCCTGATTGGAATGGAATTTGACATGCAAACTAATCAAGCGCCTCTCGCTGTCTGCCATGGTGTTACGTTATGCATATGGGGTCGTTCAGGCAATGAAATTCCCTCACGATACTTCGACCTATATAGATCTTTTGTGAAAGCCTGCTAACCTAGTGTTACCCCTCAAGTCCTAAGCTTCTTAAGAACTTTAAGATCTTCTTGGGAGCAGCTTTGTTCACTTCGTCAGGTGTAGTAAGTATACAGCTCCCCGAGGTTTTGAAATATTTGGTGGGTTATAATTTCGCAGTTGCAGAGGACATGTTCCGCTGTTTCTATCGAATCTTCACAGAATCGATATAGGTTGCTCTCAGCTTCACCCATTAAATTGAGATGGTATCTCAGAGGGCAGTGTCCAGTTAGAAGGTTTGTTATATCCTTTAGCTCCTGTTTGCCGAGTTCAGGCAGTTCGCGTGCTCTGTTTGGCGAGTGATGCATGGATCTCTTCGCCTGCCTTAAGCCTGTAATGATGTTCCAGTAGGAAGTCTTTTGAGACTCTTCCCATTTATTGACTTCTGCCTTTATGTGGCTTTTTGCTACGCCGCAGAAAGGTTCCGGACCAATGCAATGGGTCTTCGAGCCTATTTTTGCAAGGCTTCCTCATTTCTAGTAATGCCCTCATGGCCTGGCACCCACATCAAGGCGACCTTGTTCTTTGCCAGTTGACTTACAGTTTACAGACATTGCGACTTGTGTATTTGTGTTGTTAATACATAGTTATGTATTCGTATTGTTTTAGAAGCTGTAGTGCTGTTTTGCTTTAAAGCATGGCGACTATGGTTGCTGGTAGTTACTTCATTGTTTAATAACTAATTTTAATCTAACTTTGCTTGTGTAATACGTTTTTGTCTTTAAATAAACGTTAACCGCCCTGAATCGACAGTTTGAACAGTTACATAATAAAAAGAATATTTTTATGGAAAGACCATACATCAGGAGTACGTATGCGCGGCGTTGTGGCAATCTGCTCATAAACCAAAAATATTATTTAAAAATATTGAATTTATCAAAAAAACACAATCAAAGTACTAGAATTTTGTCTTGTTTTCAAATATTTAAAAGAAGAAAATTACGGTTATTTCCTGCGTAGCCGAAAGTGGTAGTATTTATTTTAGTAATATAGATTTTTAAATTGTAAAGGAGTTTCTCTCGCGTAGTCTATACCATACCAAATTGGTTTTCATTTTATTCGTTATGAAAATGTAATTGTGTTTAAAACACATTTTACACGCCCGTCATGTTCACTAGCGAGATGGCCAGAGTTTCAATGCAGATTCTACTCGATCGTCTTGCGCATTACGAATTCTTCTAGTGTTTAAGTTGTCATTTTTCTTTGCCAGCTCCATCTATTTCAAGATGAATTTTTAAAACTTTACAAAAACTGGTTCCGAAATGTTTAATTTGTGCTGCTGCATTCCGTTGTATTCTTTTCGGCAACTTATCGCCGGTTAAATTAATCTTTTTAGCTAAGATCACATCTCTTTTTTACATCAGCCATTGCAAAGGGTTAAAACAGAACTGGGTTAGCTGCTGCCAAACAGCCAGCAGGCTGTTAACATACGAGAGAGAACGGTCCGGTACCACTCTAGCATAAAAATATAAAAAAAATGCATGCAAAAAAGTTATTGCTCGTGGACGAATACAATCATAAGAAAAAATTGATGATGTAAACTGAAGTCTATATTACTGTAAACGATGTTTTCCCTATGTAGTCGTATATGTCCGGCCCTTTATTCGTGAAAGTAACAATACCCGAACGATAACATTATGCGTGATTCCAGTAAGTGGCGTGCACTGTACTACCATTTTAGAACTAATTATGGTTTATGAAAAATCGAGTAAACGTCTGATGAGTATTTCGATCGTAAGATAGTTTAATACCATCACTAATCTACGATAAGTGGTTGTAGTTGTGAAAGTACCTTTGAAATCTAAACGCGACTACTGTTTAGTAAGCACGATTTCTCCTCTCTTTCAAATCTCTACCCGGCCCTCCATTTCTTTACTTGTTCCATAAGATAAACGAATAAAATTCAGAGTTAATTAATTGAATTTTCTTTTCAGACTGATAGTGAAGTGGCTTGTGAAGAAGCAGCAAGGTTAACAGCGGAACAAGAAGGTGATCCAATAGAAGAAGATGCGCTCTCCTACTGTGATTACCATGACATTCCGCCTCCCCCCGATGGGGGGTATGGGTGGGTTATCGTTTTTGCTTCGTTCATGTGTAACATGATTGTGGATGGGATTGCTTACACCTTTGGTGTGTTCTTAGGAGAATTTGTTAGTTATTATGAAGAACCGGCCGGGAAAACTGCATGGGTTGGTTCGTTATTATCGGGGATGTACTTAAGTGCTGGACCTTTAGTAAGCGCTCTTACAAATAAATTTGGATGCCGAACTGTTTGTATAGCGGGTAGTTTAATATCCACAACGGCGTTTGTACTTTCTACATACAGTCCTACCGTGAATGTATTAATGGTAACATACGGTGTAATGGGGGGTTTTGGATTTGGGTTGATCTACCTTCCAGCAGTTGTCTGTGTAGGTTATTATTTTGAAACTAAACGTTCCTTAGCTACTGGTATCGCCGTATGCGGTTCTGGTGTTGGTACATTTGCATTCGCTCCATTGGCTACCGTATTGTTAGCCGAGTATGGCTGGAAAGGTGCAAATATCATTCTTGCTGGTTTAATTTTAAATTGTGTTCTCTTTGGAGCGCTTATGAGACCTCTAGAATATCCAAAATCGTCTAATGTAAAACCACTTCTACAAAGAATGGCGGAAGAGCGCCGTTTTCAGATGGAACGCGGTAGCATAGGCGGATCTTATTTTATGGTCCAGCTTCCAGATGGCACAATGGAAAAACGCATGAAACAACACGTTAACATTGATCCAGGTGTACATTCAAGCCTCAATTTGGATCAGTTGGCTCCAGGAACGCCAATTACGCCGTTGCCTACTGTTCCTACCCTGCCCACCATTGCTGAAGGTAAAGTACCTGATCACAACGGCAGTTCTGGAGATTCTAGTGGAGGAAGTGCATCGGAATTAAAAGCAAATTTAGCTAAGAATCCCCGAATTGATGAACTAAAGAATCAGGATGGTGGCAGGACCCGGCGGGATTCGGGTAACGAAAGCAGTGAATTTGGCGGTGGTAAAGGCATGCCTCGTAATGCCAGTCAACCTGCGTTTACAACTCATGTTCAGGGACTTCCCAAGAATGGCTCTGTGCCGTTCTTCGACCGTATACGAAAAACATCACTGAGTGAGCGCTACAAACCCACTCTCAATCCCATTCATTCTTCTTCTAGAGGCACCATGAATTCCAATGGCGAATTGCGGAAGAGTACGAATTTAAGAAAATCTAATTCATCTTTCCTTGGCAGTAGAAATAACAATGCTGAAGTGGTAAGTGGCTGCAAGTATTAAACGCAATAATATGTATAGCATGTATTTGCACAGCTAAATGAAGAATAATTGAACATTTGAAGATACCAATGTAGGATGTACAGAATTAAATGTTTTATTAGAACCTTTGGGTTTTAGTTTATTTTGTTATTTATGCTCACTACTTCTGGAAAGTTTCTAAGGCTAATGCTTTTTAATTATAATATTTGGTATATTTAATAAGTTAGATGCTTATTTTCGTTAAAATTATTAGGAATTCCTGTTAAAATTTTTAAACAAAAATATGTTGTCGGTAGTTTAATTTTTGATGTTACACTACAGCTACTGTTTTTTTTTAGCTGGCTGGCACTATAAGCTAACTATTATTTCATGCAGTACTGTAATTTAACAAGTTGCGCACCATTTCCAAATTTTGGTATTTTGTGTAACATAGCTATCTAAAAACAGTTTTGCTAGTTTCTGGGACTAGAAATTGGTGTAAGCGGAAAGCATAATACAATAAACAGCGCATATCGAAATATTCGTTTGTACACGCTTGTTATGTCTAAGATCTTGCTGTACCCAAGTTCGTATTAAGTGAGTTGGACTGTTTTAATTAGTTTTACAAAAATTGTAGAATTAAGGCGCAAGTTATATAAAACTGGTACATTTAATCAGTCGAATGTGTAAAACTGCCTTTTTAAATTTATAACTAAAGCAATAAAAACGCATTCAAATATCCCATCAAGTTACGAAATCATATAATGTTAAGACTGAATGTTATAGCTTTTTCTACAGCCCATTGGTCCAGTTATAACAAAGTTAAGAGTATTCATTGAAATTCCTCAAAATTTAAGACCATGGGAGTGTATTAACACAGTTAGTTTCAGTTACATTAATTTTGTAGAACCAAATGAAAACATTGGCCATTTTTTCGTTTGTAAATAAGTAAGATCATATATTGAATTTTTCAATTTGGAACAACGAATAAAGTAGTTACATCTTATTTTATACAAATAAATGTAGTAGTTTTTCGAAAATAGTTTGAAGTGATTCTATCAACCATACATATTGAAGTTAACTATTTTTAGAAGACCACCTCACATAAAATCCTGTGGAGTACAGCAGTATTGAAAAGTACACACGCGGCTTTTTTTAGAAACTACAGTGTATAATAAATAAACTGCCGAACAATATGTTTCTTAGGTCTATCACGATTTTGTACCTTACGTACGTAATTACCGAAATAATTTAATTAAAAAAAGTAAAAGCATTTGTATTTTAATTAGCCATGTGGGGCAGGTGCATAAAACACCTACTTAAATATTAAGGAGCTGTAATTTTTTGCGTATCTAACTATGAATGTATAATGCAACATTTACACGTAATTTTGGTATTGTAGAACCTTTAGGAAGGTTAAATATGAGAAACAATGCATTATCTGATATTGAACATGAATATGTATTTGTATTGATTTTAAAATGCAATATATTGCCTTTAAAATAACAAATTTTCTTGTGAATTAGTTTTGAAATATTGAGATTTGATTGAGTAATTTCAAGTAATAAAGATTTACAAGCCATGTCTATTTAATTGCTGATTTTTTAAAGTTAATTTACCGCATATCATACATTGGCATTGGCTCTTGAAGGGTTAGCCTCCACAGAATAAGACAGAAAATTTCCAAATTTTGTAGTAGAATTTTAAGTACTGAAAGTGGTGGCTGTTAAAATAATTCAACATTAAATAAATATGAATAAATTATAGAAGCAGTAATCAGTAATCGTTTGCAAGCCAAATGATATGCTGATGTTTCATATTTGTTTCTAAGCGCCAATCTTTCAGTAATGTACATGTGGTACATCCTGTTACAGTTAATGATAAAATTCTTCACTATCCTGAACTAAATGCCAATAGTATTCCATATTTACTATTGGGACTGATTAGTAGATATAAATATTATAACATTTGTTAATAGGATTTTCAGCTAACTCGCAAGTTTTTTTGAATTTAAAATCTTTTGACTTTCTTCATTTGTATATATGTGGAATTACAACAATTTTATATTTTGCTCCTTCTAATGGATGGTTGCATATCCTCCTCTAAATACAATACTATACATTTAGGAGAAATAATTGCTGTCAATACGTTCGTGTCAAGAAAAAGATTAAAATAAACATGTATGCCATGAATAAATTGAATTTGCTTCTCAGTATAATGAGAGTTATCTAGAATGAATTAATAGACATTTTGGATATTGATGAATGAATCCAGGGAAAGTATTGCTTTGTTTTATACAATGTAGAGGTATTTTGACGTAGGACAACCTGACAGCCATGTGTTACAAAAGCAAATATTTCAAAGGTGCATTCCAATTGGAGGGATTCCAAATTGTGAAACCTGTACTATTTTAACACCATCGGTCTATGTTGCACCAGGTGGTATTTGTACACCCACAATTTCTAGAAAATCAGCCTGTCACATTAGTAAATATTTCAATTACAATGACTTGGTAATTTTCTTTAAGTTGTCATTTAAGTTTGTTAATTTTATATTTTTAGTCGGTCATGTAAAATACAGTATGTACGTATATCTGAAAGCCACTCTTCTAGAAACAAATGACATTGATTATTGACCTTGGCATTGACGTTAAACCTTGGCGACACAGGTTTAATTTATTGCTAATATAATGAAAATTTTATATAAAATACGTAAATAGTGTTTCCATTATATCTGCCTTAAGTTCATCGACATTAAGTGGCTGACGATCAAATGCAAAAAGTGGAATTAATCTAATGTTCATTCTAAACTAACGCACCAATTATTAATGTTGCGATAAAAGAAAAGTAGTGCGCTATCTATTTCAAACAAATGCTTGGAATTAATGTCTGATACAAACCTGATTGTTGTTGTTAAAAAAGTTAATCAATTTTACATGCACATTTACAATTTACTTGCAGTTTCGTTTTACTTTAAAACGTATCAAATCGTGTGTAGCTGTCATCAAAAAATTGCTTGTACGATCAGTCTTACTTAAAATGCAACGTATCTCAAGAAATATAAGTCGTGATGAGTGTGTCACAGCCCTTACTTTGTCCGAAGAAGGGTATTCTTTCCACGCTATAGCTGACAGGCTTGGGGTGAACCACACAACCATTTCTCGGGTCATCCAGCGTTTCAGAGAAACTAACGAATATGACAGGCGACCAGGGCAAGGGTGACCACGTGCTACTACCGCTGTAGAAGACCGTTTTCTTCGAATGCGTGCATTAAGAGAGCGCTTTTCCACCACAAGAGCTCTCCAAAGACAACTTTCAGTAGACATGTGCAGGTTACCAGCTACTGGCCCACAGTTGACCGCAGACCACCGCAGACACAGATTGGATTTTGCTAGAAACCACTTGAATTGGGAAAATGAAGATTGGAGACGCATTTTGTTCACAGACGATTCCAGATTTAGATTGGAGAATTGTGATAGGATTCGAGTTTTTAGACGTCCAAATGAACAATATGCTCAATGCAATTTTGCCTCCACGACTACATTTGATGGTGGCTCGATAATGGTATGGGGAGGCATATCTTTCACTTAATTTCAAGCATTTTCTATGATTAAACGTAGTTCATTACATGCAATACTTTAAACAATATTGCGATTGTTAGTTGTGGTGCGTTAATTTCTTGGAGCAGTGTAGTATATTGTATAAAATACCACAGATGTAAATAGTTAAGC
>JABXWE010043019.1:0-18613 GCA_014611495.1 Limonius californicus | reverse complement strand
CTTTAATGAATGAGCAAATTGAGCTCATAAATTCCCCGCTATTGGAAGTGGAAGTTTTGGAATAGAAGACCTGAGCCAAGCCCAAAACCAAGATCCAGTGTGCTGTTACCCAAGCAACTGCAAATGTTTACTTCATTAAATGCTTTTGATAATGACATATTGTATGTCGAAATACGTATAAAGCTGAAATAAAAATTAATACCTGTTGAAATTGCCTATTATTATTATTAATATATATAGAAATATTTTTGTTGGAAAATTTTTGCAAAAGAGAAGTATTTTTGTGTTTTATTTAAATGCAAGCTTTGTTGTGCGACGGTTTCATCTATAAAAGCAATGTTTAGTAGGGTATTTTTTTAAACTTGTTTGTAATAGAATTGTTTGAAGAAGACATATTTTTGGATTATTTTTTTTATAAGTAACTCTGATTGCCAATTTTATGTAAGAGAATTTGTTTCAAGAGAATATGTTACAAATTTATTTAAGTGCCAACCTTTCGGGTGATACTTTTATTTAAAAAAATAATGCTTCGATAAAATAATTCTTTTGAGAAGTACTTTTGTGGAAGAATTTTATTCGAAACGAAGGAAATAGTTTTAAATTACAATTGCAAACTGTATTGTGCGGTAGTTTTATTTATACTTTTGTGAAAAAAAATTTTCAATGGGAATGCTTGTGCGTTTCGATCATTTTTGAAATAAATATTTTTGTAATACTAGGAATATTCTGCTAAGAATACTGTCCTCAATAAATTTGAATTCTTGGAAGAAGTTTTTAAATAGATATAAAAACTTTTTTTAATTTAAATTTTTCAGGTGATTGTCATACTGATGCCCCACACATATTAAAGATAGTCATAGATATAGAAAAAACACAAATATAAAAATTACGGAACGTATTTAGACTGGGTGCGCAAAGAGTTATTAACCAATTAAACATAAAAAGAAATATATGGTTAGATATAATGTTCGTCATACTGCAAGAGTAAGTTCTCAATTAATAAATAAACTATACAGTAATATAACTGTAAATACATAGTTTTTAATACACATATTATTATAAATTTCCGCTACAACATTGTAACATTACCGAAACTTAATTTCGGTTAATCTGCACATATATGAATAAACTCATTGTAAATAATTTTATTTTAAGAGATTATATTATTTTCGGAATATAAACCAAAACAGTATGAGAACTTTCATTATTATTCTTGCTATTATCCTTGTGTATAATTTACATCTAGTTAATTTAATTAACAGAATCCACTCGCTTTTAAACAAAACTCAGCACTGTTATCAGTTTGTGAAACCTCAATCTTTATTAAGATTACATAAAAAATAGGACCTTGATTTGTATCCTTCTCACCAAAAGAATGGCTTAAAATGCTATGTTGTGGGAGACTTACCTATATAAAGTACCCGAAAACCTGGAACTTCATTCAAAAACTGTTTTGGTTTAATACGAATCTCATTTGGAAGTCTTTGGTGTTTTAATAGCAGAAATATACCTACAAATATGGCTGCAAGTATGGTAAGCACAAAGCTACATATGATATTTTAAATGTGTATCAAATCAGTTCAAAATACATTTGTTTTGTTTTTTCTTGTAATTCTAGGAGATAGGTACTAAAAATGGTAACTTGAATAATTTATTTGTATTATATACATGCAAATATGCCGTGCTTTAAATACAGCTGTATCTACAGCATTTTAGAAATAATAATACAAGCGTTACACCATTAAACTTTTTAATATGTAAAAATTCAGAAATAAAAATATTTCCATTCAAACAGATAGTAACTATTAGGAGATATCCTAGTTGTGTCTTAAGGGACAACATAGTTAGAATCCTAACCTAACATTTTAATGCCTGTGAAACGGATACAAAAATCTGTAATTCCACGTTTTGCTTATTTACAATTTGGGTTGTAGGTCAATCAAAAAACAAAAAGTTTATTTCATTTTCCTTACATTTTAAAACTTTTGTCATGTCGCCACCTTCATATACATTTCTACAATTTCATGGGAGCTATAAGGACATAATAAAATCGAGATGAAGAGTCTTTAATTCTCATAGAAACGAAAAAAGAAATGGTACATTTTGACCGCTAAGCGGTCATCTTCAGTGCAGATAGATTACACACAGAAGTAACGCTACGACGCGCCGTAGCGTTACTTCTGCGTCGCGATGTGACCCCTAGAGCGGGTGATTAGAATCGGCTGCTGTTTAGATCACGTCGTGGCTTACAATTAGCTGTTGAAATGTTCATCGCCATTCTTTCTTCATTTTTTTGAGAATTAAAGGGTCTCTCCATCTCGATTTTATAATTCTATGTTAATAAGCCACTTGCTATATAACATTCCACTAAAATACTAAGTTAATGCAAGCAAGGTCATCTGGGTATTTATTATAATGTGTAAACTTTGATTTAGTTTGTATTTTCATAATCTGGTACAATGTCATTTATCAAGCATACTATTTAAGTGTATTGCTATACTGAATAAATGAAAAAACTGTAAGTCTCAAAATGTAGTCAAATTTAAAACAAATTCTTATCTTGTTTTGTTTATATCACAATTATACCCAATCACAATAATATTATCTGTGGCAATTATTAGCAGCGTTCATTAACCCATGATAAGCTTCTATATTTGTATCTCATGCAGTTCTGAATAATTTCAACAGAGAATAGCTCAAGACTCTCAATTTTTTTAGGTACTGCTGTTACTGATAATTTCCGCTGCGGTTGTATTAGCTGCTCCAGGTGGATATGGTGGATATGGAGGATACGGTGGAAACGGTGGGTACGGTGGATATAGCGGTGGTTATGGAGGATATGGCGGATACAATGGTGGTTATGGTGGGTGGAGCGGAAGCAGTGGATACAGCGGATCGAATGGTTATAGTGGATATGGTGGATATGGAGGATATGGTGGAAATGGCGGATGGAGTGGAAGCGGTAGTTACGCTGGATACGGTGGATATGGAGGTTATGGAGGATACGGAAACGGAAACAAAGGATGGTGGTAACGGACTAAACTAAATTTTGGTATATTATGTCAAATTCAAAATCCGCCAAGTTTTCAATGATGTAGATTAAGACATTCAAATAAATACTGATTCGATTTTATTGCAATGTATCATTAATCAATGTCGATAGTTTTATTTTTTAATTAAAATTTGGACCATTAATTTTGCGTTTTCATTGATTTTTGATCGAACGAGAGCTAGGACGAGGTTTTCCAAGCATCTCTAAACACTGCAGCCATTATTGGCTGTACAACCTATGAATTTTGCCTATTTGTAGCAGTAGTGATTTTTAATGTGTCACACATCGCCGTGGCACGGGATCTGCGGCTTTACTTCTTATCCGCGCATTTTCAGATTTTTCCCCGCTAGAAAAATCTCACCGACCTCGGCTGAAATCGAATCCGCTTTCTATATAGTGGAATAAAAAATAATTATTGTAGTATCTGTGTCCAACAAGAAAATTCGCAAATAATTATTGAACATGAATGCTTCAATAACTGCACTGGAAGATAGAATTATTGTAGAAGGGTTCAAAAAATCATTCGAAATGCATGGGTTCATTTACCATAAACTTGTAGGGGGCGACGATAGTAGCGTAATGGGGAAAATTAAAGATGTCGCTTTTTATACTATAGGTATTTCAAACAATCGAATGTAGAAACCACATCTGTAATAAAATTAAAGATATTGGAAAAATACAACAAGAATTGAACCATCAATAAGATCTTTCTTGTTAAAACACGAACTCCGACTTCGTTGTGGTATTACAAAAGCAGTAGAACGCCGAAACAATCTGCCATTTTTAGCAAATTAGAAGATCCGTTTATTAAAACTAGACACATAGCCGGTTATAAACATGTTCGCGGTTATCACTCCGAATGATTATTTTTGCAATGGATCCAAAGATAGAGAAGCCAACATATACCGATGTAACAAATAAGTATTACAAAATACAAATAAATAATTGTTGTTAGGGACATCCAAATCACAGGACACAGTAAGTAGATTGATCTCTTGATAGCACTCTCCCATATTAATACACAAGTTATTGTTCATTAGATATGTATGCAGAAGTTTAACATTATAACCTCAAAAACTTCTTGGTTAAACTTCTTCTTCTAGCTCCTTGTTGTAATTAATTGTTTTTATTATTCCATTTTAATATTACGACGATCTTCCTTTTTATTCTTTTATGGATGTTTAATTAAATTTTTATTATTTCTTGTAGGTTATTCAGTTTTCACAATTGACATTGAAGTTTATGTCAACTATTCTAAAAAATCCACACTCGACCCACGCTTCGATGGACAAACGAAGATCGACCCACGCTGTCTCGGAGTCTTCGCGAAAATTGAAATCTTTCACAGATTTTTACAATTTCACGTACTTAAACGGAAGAAAAACTTTTAACACGTAGATAAACATAAAAAATTTTATTTAAACTTAGAAAAACAAACTTTTAACACAAATTACAACAGTTGCTAGTTGCAAAAATAAACGTACTCTCTTCTCGGAGGATTTCTTGCAACTAAATTGTTTTCAAGACAAAATTTGTCATACTTGTCGACGCTTGCCTGTCAACAAGTTAACACCATCAAATTTTTTGTGAATGCCAAAGGGTTTGCCCAATCAAAATGGAGATTTAAATTAACCAAATTAATTACAAAATTCTATAAAATACAATAACTATCTTATCACTACATTTATACAAAAAAGTAATACACCAAAATGTTCTTTACAAAATTTACAAAATATTGATACCTCACACGGTATTTTTCTAATAAAGCATAAGGAAGTTGACAATTAAATTTACATTAAATTATAAATAAATTATTAAAAGCAGTTTTAATTTTAATCAAAATTAACACAAAACTTCCTCACACATATAAGAACATTACTACACACATATTTTTCTCTACAGAAAAGTATTAAATTCACAAATTTACATTATTGTATCAAGTTGTCAAAATCATTACATTTTTACTTATATTTGTTACATTACAGCTCAAGAATGCACAGATAAGGTTGAAAAGTATCCTCTATGCTTTTCTGAAGATGAATATCACCGAAACAATCTGCTTTACTAACAGAAAATCAAGTTATACAGCTTTAACGAACCAAATTTCAAGATCGAAGACATTCATTTACCTCGTATTTGACTTATATGTGGTTAAACAACCTATTTTCTTATAGGGTAGCTTATTAGATTTAGCAATAGGTTAAGATACCTCAATTAGAGCATTTTATAACACAGCAATATATATTATATGTGTTATCTGTAGTTGTTTTTCCTTAACATGTACAAATATGAGCTGTTAGCTTTACTATATTGTCTACTACAACGATTAATTAAAATATCGTTTTAATACAAAATTTGTCCAGGTTGTCAAGTGTGCAAGACTTTTTCACACCACTGTAAATATATTTCCCAAGATATTATTACAATTGCGTTCTATTCATAAATTTGCTATTGTTCTATTTATAAACTTTGCTTTTAAATACAAATAAATATTAAGAAATATACCATGCCGTTAAAATTTTCCCAATTTTCAAAAACTTATTAGTTTTGTTCAGTGCTTTTTGTTGTCATAGAACGCACTGGAACGGCGTTCCACCACCTTCTTTCGATTGATTTTAAAAGTTTTAAAAGAATTTACTAAAATTTGATGTTTGTACCACGTTGAATGTTTATATATATTTTTAATAATGGGGTGAGCGTTCAACCACCTTTTTTTTCAAACAAAAGCACTGGTTTTGTTGAAGAACTTACGATTCAAACGTCAGTCCTAAGTAGAAAACACCCACCAAAAAGAAACCCAAATCGTTTGCTCCCTTCGACGGAGCATACTACAAATTACAAGCATTTTCAAGAAAATTAATTACAGCGATTTAGTTTCCTCGTTACAGCAGACGGCAAAAAATTAATGAAGTTGGCCCAAGATACGGAAGGAAAATGAAAAAGGTGAAAATATCCGGGGCCGGCGGGCAGGATTTCCCCGTGCATAGCACAAGGAAACGGGGTCAGAGGTCGGGTCGAAGTGAACGCGAAATAATGGCAATCTCCTCCATACTGCAATGCGGCTCGGTCAAGGCTACGGGAACAGGTCAGGGTTTGCCCAAGAATAGCCTGCATACATTGGCCCAAAACATCAATACCCGCTACAATCAATGATTTAATTTAGAACATCCAGGCCCGTGGTTGTAGTTCATGATTCATGGCCGGAGCTCGGCATTGATAATTTTCCGTGTTTCCCAGAATTAAATGGCCGGTTGTGTAACAGAATAAGTAAATAATAAAATCCATATCTGGTCATGCTACATCCATTTGCAGCAAATGCAAAACACGAAACTTCCTGTTACATTAACATGACCTACTGATTTGGTTAAAAGGCTACATATAACGGAGCGGGAATTGATAGGTGAAATGCCCTTCGAACAAAAATAGCGCAATTTTTGATAACTTACCCTACATTTTCCTTGTGCGAAAAGTTTCTAGGTCGATCAGAAAAACAATTGTTTGCACAGCAAAGTAAGCTAAAATTAGAAATAAAACTTAGCAGTAGGTTAAGGACATTTATCTCGCAAGCTTGAACTTTTTGTTTTTAAAACTTTAAACGCGAAATCGTGATCCTTTAAATTTCTTTCGTCGCGACGACGCGTCGTTTAATACATACGGGGTCTTTAAAAACTATCATGCAATTTTCATTTATTTCTTGAGCGAAAATATGATAAAAATCTTATTACCAAAAAGACCACAAAGGCTTCTTGAATTTACACGGTCTTTAAAGTTCAAAATTGGCAACAGTAAAGAAAGCTTTTTTTAAAATTATATTACTTGATTCTTACATTAAGTGATAATAACAAGAACGTATTATCATTGATCGCTTAAAAATGAAAGGAAATGAATAGTTTACATAATTTCAAATAACTCAATCTTTTGCATGTTTTTACTTGCGTTAAAAATACGTTTCCTAATATTTAATAAAATTTAATAAAATTGTCATCATTCTGTCATATAATACTTTACTGGTATTATTGAATAATTAGATAATTAAGTATGGAATTTACGTTTGCGGAATATACAGATATGCAAATGGTATTTGGAGTTTCTGAGGGACAGGCTAACACTTATCCTGCTCAGTATTCCAGCAGATTCCCTAATAGTCGTCAACCTTCCAGAAACATATTTACGAAATTAAATCGAAGATTAAGGGAAACAGGGCGGGTAATACCAATTGTATAGAATACAGGGCGACCACGAACATTACGCACCGCTGATCTAGATCAAGCAATTTTAAATGCGTCGCTGTAGTACTAGAGGGACTGCAAGATTACTTAACATTAACAGCAATAAGACAGTTCATCAAGTTTTAAAAAATAACAACCAACGCCCTACAGGTATTGTTACCTGGGGATTATTTGCGAAGATAGTCAATAGCCACAATTTACACGAGTAGGCACACGAAAATCCCCATAATAGACGCCTATTTGGTCATCAATATCGTTTCTCATTAAATTTTTGGGCAGAAATAATTGGAACGAGAATAGTTGGGCTGCATGTCTTGCCCTATAGATTAAATGCCGAAAGTTATCAGCATTTTCTTAATGAAATACTTCCAGGTTTGTTTGAGGATTTGCTACTGGATATTAGACGTAATATGATATTATAATGATATATACTCAGTGACATGGAAATCGCAACACCAAGAAGGGGTAGGAATTTATTGACCAAACTTGGAAGAAATGTTTAACTACTAAAAGGTAGCAATTGGTTAAAATTTCATTCATATGAATTAAGTGATAATGGCTTATCTGATAGTTATTTCACTTTTTCCTAACAATCAGGTGTATGTTTTCGAGATTTTGGTCAGTTCTTTATTGTTTTCGCTTTTGATCGTTTGTTTTGAGGGTGTGATCATGCCTAGAGTGCGCCAACGTGGAAATTACCGCCAATTAAGCGAATTCGACAGAAGTCGTAATGTTGGTTTGCGCGAAGGTCGTTTTTCTTTCAGAGAAATTGCCAATCGCCTTAACCGGAACCAATCCACCATCATGCGCTGCTATCAGGCATGGACTAGGGAGGGTCAAGAACGTCGCAGAAGAGGGACCGGGGGGCGAAGAAGAACAAATGAGGTGCAGGACCGCCATCTTCGACTTATGGCAACAGGAGACCGATTCTCCAGCACCAGATCAATTGTCGATCAATGGTTAGCTAACGAAGGTCGTCCTGTAACCCTTCGAACAGTTTACCGCAGAATCAGAGCTTTCCGCTTGTAATTCTATCAGCCACATCTTGTGTTACCGCTAACGGCTCAACGCCGACAGCTACGTTTTTGGTTGTAACGTGTAGGTTGCGACTGCACTGGAACCTAGAGTGGCATAGGGTGGTATTCAGTGGTGAATCCCGATTCTGTTTGAGAATGCATGATGGCCGTATGAGGGTCACACGAACACGTGGGGAACGTCGCAATGTTGAATTTTCTGTTGCGAGGCATGTGTACCAAACTGTGGGGATTATGGTATGGGGTGCTATAACTTATGGGAGTAGGTCCCGTTTGTTATTCAACCGAGGCAATATGAACGCCCAGCGATATGTGGATGAGGTGGTAGAACCCCATATTCTTCCATTTCTTCAGCAGTTGGAAGACCCACTTTTCCAGCAGGATAATGCCCGTTCCCATATTGTAAGACGTTATATGGGCCGATTTACAGAGGACAATGTCAATCTCTTACCATGGCCACCCCGACCTCCCGATCTTTCGCCCATCGAACATGTTTGGGACATTATGGGGAGAAGACTGAGGAACTTGTTGCATCCTCCGCAGACGCTGCAAGCTCTACAGCACGAATTACAGGTTGCTTGGGACACAATACCCCAAGAGGAAATCGACCATCTGCTAGAATTGATGCCACGAAGAGTGGGGGAGTGTTTAACCAATAAGGGGGGACCAAGCCATTATTAATAAAAATTATGTTTATATTTTGTTCTTTTTCTTTAAAATTTCAATCAATTGCTACCTTTTAGTAGTTAAACGTTTCTGCCAAGTTTAATCAAAAAATTCCTACCCCTTCTTGGTGTTGCGGTTTCCATGTCACTGAGTATAATAGCATGATGGCGCACTAGCCCATTGCAGTCGTGAAGTCAGAAGATGGTTAAATGACAATTACCATCAGCAATGGATAGGTCGTGGTGATTCTATAGAATGGGCCCCAAAATCTCCAGATCTCAATATTTTGGATTGTTTTCGTGGGGATTTATTAGAACATAATATACCAACTCCACCAAAAACCATTGTAGAATTAGAACGAAGAATTCGAGATTCCTTTCAACAAATTACACGTCAGATGTTACCAAATCTTCAAAATTCCATTCCACTAAGAGTTCCTGCTAGTATCGAACAAAATGGCTATAACGTCAAACATTTACTGTAGCATTCATTATTGTATCACTAGTTACATGTTAATTGTTCCGTTTAGATTCGTCGACCTATCCGCGGCATTTACATTCCCAGATCGATTCATTTTTGACGACTTGAGTGCGCGCAAGTACAATAACGGACAAAAAATAGAAACACCAACATTCATCTAGTGCTCGTTTTTATAGATTTTAAACCTTGTAATCATGTTTTTCTTGGTAAACTAACTTTAAAAATGTCACAAATTCAAAAGCTTCTCATTATAAAGGCCAACATTGTCAAATTAACTTCATTTTAATTATTTAAAGTTTTATTAAAATAGTGGAAACAAAATTAAATGTAAAATATATTGAACAGAACTATAAACTCAACATAAAATATAAATTTAATTAAATCATTAATATTTTGTAGCAGCTCCATTTTTTTCTAACACCATTTGCAATCTTCTATTCATTGGTAGAACCAAATGTCTAACATAATTTTCATCAAGATGATGCCATGCTTTTTGTAACCTCTTTCATAATTCTGCTCTATTTCTAGGTCTAACATGCCCAGAATGAATTCTTTTTAAAAGAAAGGCCCATATGTTTTCAATTGAATTGAAATCGGGACTTTCCAATAAATTTACCCGCTTTCTTGAATCCAGTCTTTAGCAATTCTGGATGTGTGAACATGCCAATTATCCTGTTAAAAATGAAAATTCTGAAAATCTTTGAATAACGCTTGGTAACATAATGGTATTCAAAATATTTCGGTAAGTCTCTCTTGTTATACGATTTTCTTTATTGAAGCAAGTCCTTCGACCTTCTACGCTTATCCAAGCCCATACGCTAACCGATAACCGATCACTATTATTTAAACTATGAACATATCTTTTCTTAAACCGTTGATTTGTAGGTCAATATATAAACCCATATTCTACCATTATAGGAAAATTGGAAAACCTTTTCGTCCGAAGAAACAACCCTACTCCAGAAGTCATCATTTCTGTTTAGATAGTGGAGTGCAAATCCTACTCAAATTTCTTTATGCTCTTCAGTTAACAATTATTTTCCTGCAGCTACGCTGTTAATTAAACCAGCTTGTCTTATACGTGTACGTGCAGTTCTAATCAAACCTGGAAAATCTGTTTCCTCTTCCGCTACCACTGCTGTGGAAAATGGTGCTTGCGTAATATAATTGCTTCTCCATAAAATTATATCTTCACGTTCTATTAGAAAGTTCTTCCTGTTTCTCTTTGCATACTTAAAATTCAATTTCATCATAATTTTGAACAACATGGAACATGTTATGTGTGGCAAATCTTCACGTTCCTGTATAACCGCTAATAGTTTGTCTAAGGTTGACGATTCATTTGAAAAGAAAAAGGAATGAATAATGCGACGAATAGCACATTCCACAGATTCCTCTATTATAATTTCTGGTCTTCTTGGAGATGTTTTGGGTTTGGTCAAATGTCCACGATTTTTATGTTCTTGCAAAATATTGTATATTGTTGATTTTGAAAAACCTGTAAATAATAATATGGAATGTTGTATAGCATGTCTTAAAACAAACTTAATACCTGCGATGTTTGCAGCTAGCTTAATGGCATTTCCTTTCTTCTTGGTAGGATGGTCTTTTATTAGATGTTTGTAAATATGTATTCATAATTAAATTTTTTTCTATTACTGATAGGCGCACATTGCTTAAGCGTTTAATATATTCAGCATCTATATTCTAAACTTGCAAATAGGTTCTTGATATATAAATTAGATAAAGCAGCAAAGTATTTTATTTCTTTGACATTTACTTAAGTCAGGGCTAGCTTAAATAATTAGTTATTAAAATTACAAAGGAGCATCTAGCAAACTGCTGTAGATGTATGTTTGGTTGCCTAATTTTTTCCACCCCATTATCGAACAAACTGTAATGAACTTTATCCCGTTTATGCCATGCCACGCTTTTTTTTATTTTTTATTTATTTATTTACATGTTTATTTGTTGACGTTTCCCAGTTGCGTTGATGTGGATGCTGCATAAGTAGAACACTCCCTCTGTTCATCATAGCCATTATTTATAGAACATTTTTTTGATCGTACGGTATATTATTACAAACAAGTTTTAAAACGACTTACAAACATTTTAAATTTTAGCTACAAATGATTTTCAAAAGTCAGTGATTGTGAATACGCAATAGCTAATGTGTTACTAAACAAACACAATGTAGAAGCAATATTAATATACAAAATAGTATTTTGAATAAAAATAAAATCGAAATGCTTGCTATATTAAGCAAAAGTTGTATCGTGTAAACCAACCTTAATTTCTAAGAACCCATGTGAGATAGTGAGGTTACGGTACTTCAACAATATATTTATAGGCGCAGTTAATAAAATAATTTTCAGCGAAAGTGATAATGGCAGAAATAAACAAGGAAACATTTATTGAGCTCCACAAATCCCAACTAGAATTATCAGGAGTTCCTAAACACTTTTGGGATACCTTGTATAACAAACTTAAAGAAACTATATTTGATGCCGGAGAAGTATTTTCAATGCTCCAGATAGACTACCAAACTGAAAAAAGGGGCGAGTATGATCCTCCATGGAAATTGCAAGTTCAAGCAGTTGATGGTATTCAAGTTTCTGATGCTAAACATGTATATTTAGTAGACCACGCATGGACTTTTCGAATTGAGAATGCCAGAAAACAGCTCAAAGGAATTCATTCACTTAGACAACGAATGTCATCTATAGTTGGCTTAGACACTGATATGGAACCTGTAGAGCTTGCAGATCGAGTATTTAGCGAGTTATGGAAATATTGTGATTGTTACTGGACAGCAAGCGCAGAAAATGTAGAAGACCGTGTAGCAGTTTGGTATATGATGGATGAAGTGGGCTCCGCAATACAACATAGTGAGACACCAAATTTCAGAGTAGTCCCTTTTATACATATTCCTGAGCAAATTGTTTATTCTTTAGTATTTCCTATTAAAGATGTAAGCTTTGGAGATATTGTTACTCGCAATTTTGTAGAGAAACCAACGGCGAAAGAAGAACGAGCTGCTCTAATCTTACCCTGGGTATACACATCGTTTCTTGAAAAGGATTTTATACATGAAGAACCTAGTCCTGACTATTTTTTAAGTGGCCATATACAAGAATCGTTGCCTATCCTATCCAATTTGGATAAATGCCATCAGAAAAAGGATAAATATAAAGTATTTGCCGAATATGTATTAATTCATCAATATTTAACTGATAAAAATTTCGAAATTGTTGATAATGAAGAACAAGCTGATATTTTATGGTATAATAATCACTTTAAAAACTTTGAAAAGCTCAGTGAAACCCCCCACAAATTTGTAAATCAATTTCCTTTTGAATACGTTTTAACAATCAAAGATTTACTATGCATAATATGTAAACGTAAAGCTGACAAAAATCATAAAGATTTAGCAACATGTTCACCACCGTGGTTACCAACTACCTACAATTTAAAAACGGAGTTAATTAAATTTGTAAGCTATTATCAACACCGAGAAACAGAAGGTTTAGACAATCATTGGATTATTAAACCCTTTAACTTGGCCAGAGGTATTGATACACATATTACTAAAAACCTTAACTATATTCTTCGTCTTCCTGTGACTGGCCCAAAAATTGCCCAGAAGTACATCAACAACCCTGTTTTATTTTATCGACCCGAGTGTTCTGGAAAAGTAAAGTTTGATATCCGATATGTACTTTTAATGAAAAGTGCCAAGCCTTTGGAAGCTTATGTTTACAAAAATTTCTTCTTACGTTTTGCAAATCAACCATTTGAATTGCGAGATTTTGATGAGTATACAAAGCATTTTACTGTAATGAACTACATAGATGATGCAAAGAGTCTTAAGCATATGCTCTGTGAAGAATTTAAAAGTCAATGGGAGCAACAGTACTCCAGTGTGTCTTGGAACAGTGTTGAAAAAACTATTTTAAACATGCTTCATGAAGTAATTGAATGTGCAACCATGGAGTGCCCCCCTTGTGGTATTTCAGAGAGTCCCCAATCGAGGGCACTGTATGCTGTAGATATTATGCTGGAGTGGAGTAACAGTAATGCGGTACAACCAAAGCTGCTTGAAATCAATTGGACGCCAGATTGCAGAAGAGCTTGTGAATACTATCCTGATTTTTTTAATGATATATTTAAATTGTTATTTCTAAATGAGAATAACTCTGATGTATTTCATAGTTTATAGTTTACGGTTATGTGAAATATGTGCATATATTTGTTTGATTAAAGAAAATAACATTAATAGTTTTTTTACTTTCTGATTTAGCATGTATCGTGTGATGACTTACACAAATCAGTTGTGAGATTTCAGTGAGAAATTCTTAATGTCCAATTATGTGCTTCCTTACCTATTTTACAGCTACAGCATACATACATTTTTTTGTCAAAAAAAATACCGAGCAGTAAATACTTAAGTCAAAGATACCCTTGAAATTTTAAAGTCTTTTCTTAGATTAATTTGTAGTTAATTATAAAGATGAAAACATAGACCACAGAATTTAGAAGATGTACAAAATGCTATTTCACAAAGTTGGATGAACTTACCTTTGATACTCTGGTGAATGTGTTTGAAAATCTTACGAGAAGAGTGCATTTAGGTTTAGAAAACAATTGTCAACATATTTTGTAAAATTTTCTGTGTTCTGTAAATGTGTATGCAACAATTGTGTTTCAAGTAAATGTTTATTTACATAGCCCATAACTGCACAACTTCGCTACGCACTTCGAACGCAAGGACCACAGAACACACGACATGGCAATGTAACCTTGAATATATGTAGCTAACTAAAAGTATCCTAGACAGACACTGGCAAAATAAAATATTAATTTTAAATTTCTATTAAATAACCTAATAAAATTTAAACTGTAAATTATTAATGTATGACAGCTAAAAATATTTATAATGTTTACATCTTTATAATTACAGATTAAACTGAGACAAGACTTTAAAACTGTAAATGTGCCTTTTACTTGGGTCAGTGTCCTGTCATCTGTCAAGGAGAGAATCTAGGAAAAAATATCCCCGGAAAAAATACCCCCGGAAAAGATACCCCCTGGAAAAAATACTCCCGTTCAAAATACTTGTTGGTATTTTCATTTTATATTTTCTTGTAATAATCCTACATTAACAACAAGATTTGACAAAAAAAGCTTCTAACCATGTTATTATTTTACTTGTACAGAGAAGATGGAATGAATAGAAGAGGACCTTAAAAGGACTGTAAGATAAGAGCGACGAACAGGGGGGGGAGGTAATTGTAGAGACGGCCAAGACCCAATTGAGGTCGTGGAGACCATAGCAAATAACTGGAAAATGTTAACTAGCAGCTTTACGATAGGTTAGGCCATTGTTTAGCCGTAAATGGTCCTTTGTTTCAGCATTTGATGTGATTTGCTATTTATTGCTGTAATTTCATCTGTTGGTTTAGTTGAATAAATAAAATTCTGTTTTTTATTACGCGTTTTGTGGCTTTATTATCCTCTTAAGTAAGTCAAATGTAATGGCAACAAAACGTGAGGGCGCTTGTTTTTATAATTCTATTCCAACCTTGTAAAAGTGGCAGTTCCTTTTTTCCGGTTGAAGAATATAGAAAATTGTAAACGATAGTATAATATATACATGAGGTATTTTTTCTCTAGTAAGGACATTAATACAATTTAGGTTTACAATAATTAGAGAAGCAAATAACATTACTAATTGGCCATTAAAAGCTGAATGTCGCATTGTGCAAGTCACCACCCTGAATACAATAGTGTTTTAAATTCGGGACACAGAAATTTATTATGTAAAATTAAACTGTTGTAAATATAAGCTTCCTTGATTATTTCAGAGCAACAGAGTTACCAGATACTTGGTTTGTTTGACATTAAAGACTGCATGTAATGTATGTACTTCTTACTTATATAAGCATGTGCGTTTTTACTGTGATTTATGAAATTAATTAGAATAGGGCTGTTCAAAATAAGAGCTTTATGCATGGGGATCTCATTAACAGTAAATTATAGAAAATTAAAGATTCATATGGCTCTACTACTGCTTGTGGATTATTCACAAAATGAAAAAATAGCTTCACAAACACTCTATATTATGACATATTTGTTAACTACTCATTTTTAATGAAACCCCCGAAGGAAAAATTAAACTGTACCTAGTTAAATTTAAGGATGTGACTGGCAAATTCCTAGTTCCTCAAATCTGCTATAAACAAATTGTTTATTTCTATAACTGAGTCATTTTCGAAGATCAACTTGCTAAACCTTACTTGGATGTCTATTTCTCCCCACTTCGTTGATTTCTAGTCGACTATAAAAATACTTATGAAAATTATATTCAACAAATATGAAGAAAGGGAAAGGCGAGTTCTTTCCAATAATAATGTCATATCCACCTTCGCCGTTATTTAAAATTACGCACACAGGGTCGGATTTACATAATAACATGGACAAGCTTTAACTTAGGGCCACTCATTTAGAAGGGCCTCACAAATTTGGTTAATATTAAATTATGCTATCAAATGTTTATTCAAAAATCATAAAAATATGTATGTAAATCTCCAAAATATTAGTTAGAAATTTTCCGCATTTGATATCTCTCTAAAAAACGTTTATAAATGTTCATTTATATCCTTTCAGAAATTTTAATTAAATTAATAATATAAGTTCGAGTTTTTAGTTATTTTAAATGGATGAAAAAGATAGAATCACATATATTTTAATGTTGTTAAACATCTATTGAAGCTACAAACTCAAATAACCTTTTCTTACTCCAAAAGAGGCTCCTTAATTTTATATAAAAAAAAGGGCTATTATTTCAAATAAGATTTGCAACTAAACCCTATGATATTAGTAACAATTACATCCCTAAAAACAAATACTACCAATTAAAAAAAAATATTTGAAGAATCATTTACACTAATTTAACACTTAATAATCACAAAACTGGTCAAGTTTTAAAGTAATACATCATGAACAAATGAAGCAACTTAAATTTATTTTATGTAACTCACTGCACTGGCCATTAGCAAAGAAATTGTATCAAAATTTGTGTAACGAGAAATAAACAATTTCTGTATTTACATCAATATCAAACCTGCATATTTTTATCAATTCCATCAAGGGTAAAAATTTCAGTATGTTAAATAAACTGCACAAAATAAAATACATCGCAGCTTTAATTTTATACAATTATTACAAGTCTTAAACATAGAACAACAACAGAATTCTTATACCTACAATATTAACACTAGAAGAGGTATTTATCACATGCCTTTACCATCACCACCTCCACTGTCATTGACTACAACAAAAACTTGTGCTAAATCATCATAGGGGTAAGTACGCTTCAGCAACGTATCAAGCAATCTAATACCAGAAATCGACCTCAAACCAGGGACTAATGGAATGGCTCTAAGTTCTATTTCCTGCACACCTCGAGGCCCCAGTGGCTCAAGTTTGTATCCAGATATGCCATACCAAGACATACCTTCTACTTTTTCTAAAGAGAGTACTAATTCTACTGTTCGTTCACTAAAAACATATCTGGTTGTACTAGTTTTTAATTAAACAGAAAAGAAAAAACTTACCAATTATTTACTAATTTACACTTAAACATAAAAGGTTCTTCTAAGTTAACAAAATTAGGTAATTCAATAACAGATAACCTAACATCGTCGTATCCTGGAGCCTATAAAAAGAGAGTTCAGATGATAATGCTATTATACAACCAACAGCATATTAAAAAGTACCATTCTTTGGAGTTGACTGGTTTGCAACCGTCCTCGTTCGCCCAAATTGGACCTCCATACAATATCT
Source organism: Limonius californicus (assembly GCA_014611495.1). Lineage (NCBI taxonomy): Eukaryota > Metazoa > Arthropoda > Insecta > Coleoptera > Elateridae > Limonius > Limonius californicus. Next base: position 1,307 of record JABXWE010043019.1, on the reverse strand, counting down.
AATTTGCCTATATTTGTAGCACCACTTAACAGTTTTAAATCTGCAGCAAGTTTTGGGTCGGGTGTGAGACAGTAAAGAAATTGACAACTTGCCTGTGGTTGTAAAAGTGTTATCTTACCAAAAATACTGTCTCCTGCTGCTGACACATTTAGAGATGTTACTGTAAACAAAACAAATTGCGTGTACTTTATTTAACCAGTTTTAACAGACAATGGTTGGAGAAGAAACATCTGTTTTATGTTGTAAGCAAGGCAGTAGTTCAACATGGCTCTAAAATGTTTAACCATTCAGAATAAGCACAAATATGCATATATCGGCAATAAAAAGCATTTAGAAGTAGGTATAAATAGTTTTAAAAAAAGTACAATAAACATATGAAACATGAAAAAGTATGTACTACATGGATCGCAGAAAACTATTTCACCACCAGACAATAAGCACTAGAAATATTTCAGCATATTAAAAAAACTTTTTCAAATGTTTACTTTTCTGATTGTTCAACAGGTGTTAACAATATCCAACCACTGTCTCTTTAAGCTTGCAAGAACAACCTCCTTCACCAACTAAAATAAGTATATAATACATAAAATATAATTCATTTAAGGTTCTAAAGCTTGTATAAGCAAACAAATTCTTGAATTTGAAGAGAACTAAGTAGACAAAATTCTACCAAAGTTTTTCTTTTTTTTCTCAGTCGTTCACACTACCGTCCCCCCCCCTAACGCTTTCGCACTACTTCAGGGGGATGCGGAATACATCGACCGATCGGACCGAATTTCGCTGTGACCTTAAGTGGCAGCGCGTATTCGCACTGCTCCACCAAGGCCCCATAGCAAAAAGATCTTACTACAAAACAACTTTTAAACCTTTTTGGACCTGTTTAAATACTTATAAATTCTAAAAAAGTATATATACACTATTCACGATTGATTTGCCATCCAGCAGGCTGTGTTTCTTTTTTCTTAAGTTGCCTTTCTTAAATATTATTTGATTGATTTCTAGCAATGTCAAAATGAAATTGCAGTGTTGCCAGCTCTAGAGTCCCCTACTTTTCTAAAATAATCCAGTAAGTCGAAATTCAGGGCAAAATTACTAAGAAAACACTTTGGGAGTTAATTTAACCTTTTACAGCAGACGGAAATAAAAGATACGTAACTGATGAAATTGTGAAAAAGCGCAACTGTGAGCATTGTGAAATGAACAAACAAGCTCCACTGGCAACATTGCCTGCTTTCAAAAATCATAACCTCCATCAAGAAAAACTAGCATAACCCAACTTAATTAATTGACAAATTTCAATGATACTA
>JABXWE010043016.1:0-15558 GCA_014611495.1 Limonius californicus | reverse complement strand
ATATCATAGCAATATATATTATATATATATATATATATATATATATATAATCTGAACCCATCTACCTTTCGGTGTAGGATAATTACTTTATATACTTATTGTAAATATATATTTTATAATAAACAACGTTTGTTAGTGAATTGTGTTATTTGTAATAATGAAATAGGTATGCACTATTTATGATAACAACATGGAAGCGGCGAAACGGCCGTTGGCGGAAAGGTTGTCGGTGAAACGTCATATACATACTCTAAATAAATGACTAGATTTTTTTCAGTTTCACAGCATAACTGTTATATAATTCAATAATAATTGTTTTTAGTTTGAAATTTTTAATATTATCCGAGGCTTAAAATGGTAGCTTATTACCTTGTGGGGCAATAAAAAATTACGTAGAGATTTCGAATTTCAAATTATGCTGGTGTAATTAATAGAAGATGAGCATATACAGGGCGTTTAAAGAATACGTTCGTGAACTTCGCCCACGTATAGATCTCATCAATGCAAACAAAAAAGTCGTAATAAACATGAAGAAAACATTAAGAAAATAAACATTGCTTATTATTTCAATAAGTTCCTCGCCCATTAAAACAAATAGCCGTGTAAATAAAAAATTTTCATTACAAATAATTAAAGTAGATGTTCTACATGTCCTCCTTCCATTTATACTTGATTCTCGGATTCATACGAACAGTCTGGCAGGCATGTTCTATTCGTTCTCGCAATTCGTTTAAATTATTCACAGGGCTTGAATAAACTAATGACTTTAAATACCCCCAAATACAAAAGTTGAGTGGATTGAGGTCAGGAGATCTAGGTGGCCACACAACTGAACCCCCTCGACTTATCCACCTGCTGTTGCAATTTTCGTTTAGGAAATTTCTGACCACGATTAAAAAATGTGCAGGAGCTCCATCGTGCATCAACCATATATTAATTTTATGAATGAAGGGTACATCTTCTAGCAAGGCATTACGCAAAAAGTCAAGATACAATTGGCCATTCAAACGGTTCGGAAGAAAGAAAGGTTCTGTCATATGGTTTCCAAAAACACCACGCTCGACCTATCCATTAGGCATTAAGCAAAAAGTCAAGATACAATTGGCCAATCAAACGGGTCGGAAGAAAGAAAGGTCCTATCATACAACATCCATCCAAGAACACCAAGCCAAACGTTAATTGAAAATCGTTGTTGATGATTCGATTCAATACTAGCATGAGGATTTTCATCTGACCAAACATGACTTTGTTTTCCGTAACCCTTGTCAGTGCAAAACACCAGACGTGCAGCATAATCAGGTACAATACGAGCCTGTAGCCTTTACATATGGTATGGATATAAGTACTCCTCACGTAGCATTCTCCAAATTAGGGAAGCATTAATATTTGTTACGGCAGAAAGTCTTCGAGTACTGATACCTGGATTTTCTTCAATCCAATAGAAACCGATCTAGACCGATCACCACCACCTTTTCTTGATTTAAATGCGCCAATTTCGAATAAACGTTGATAAATTTGTAAAACAAATTGTCACACGGAAGTGCCCGGTTCGGAAATGCGTCGGCATACAAGCGACGCGCCTCATAAGAATTACCATTGGCCTTACAATACATGAAATGCATATCTGCCATTTCCTCGTTGGTATACATATTCCAACAACAACAATAACAATATTGACACTGACAAAAATTCAAACAAATGTTGTTTTAACCACTTTCATAGCAGACGCGATAAATACGATTCTGCACTCCTACGCTGCGTAAATAATTTGGCTGTATCTTGAAAACGGTTGATTTTCGAACCCATGTTTATTAAGACTATTTTGTTTGTATTGATGAGATTTATATTAATTATAATAATGGTGAGGCTCTAAACCCCATGAAGGGGTTTGGCTTGCAATGTTGAAGGTCAGAGCTTCCGTATCCTCGCTCTCACACCCGGTTGTCGAGTGCCAAATTCATGACACATGGTGATGTGGTGAGCATCACACATTCGCTACTGCATTATTACCCTTTGTTCATTCGAACGCAGGTACCCAATAATTTAAAGTGACTGGGTTGCCTGCCCGCCAGGCATCGAGTCGGGGGTTTAAACTCCCAACCTTGCGCACCGGAGCCCAGTTCTCTAACCACTGGACCACACTGGCGCTCCTAATCTGATTTATAGGTGGGTAAAATATCCGAAAGTATTTTTAAACACCCTGTATGTATATACAAAAATTCATAAATCTGTACTACCGTATTTATACAGCAACCACAGCGATTAATAAATAATAGAATATTAATAATGTAGCTCCAAGTATAACGCAACGTTACAACATATGAAACAAAGACAATACAAATTAAATAAAAACAGCCTTTTTGTATACGCATTTCCAAAAACTATCCAGAAACCCTATTTTCTTCATCTAGCAAGTAAAGACATTGAAGCTTATGTACATTAGTATTACTTTTAATCTAACAAATATCTTCAAATTGTAGAAAATTGCAAAACATGTTGATGAGAGCTTCCTTGTAGTGGAGCAATGTTAGATTATTTCCACATTTTTTTCAAATATAATGGATCTTTCTATACAGCTAATTTTGTTTGAAAATTATTGCAATGTTCTTATCCCTAACTTAAGTATTTATGAATCAGTTTCTGTTATTTTTATAATTTTTAGAAAACTACACTGTTAGCTTGGGATTTAATATGTTTCAATGTCTGCGGATCTCACAAAACCAGCATTTATAGCAATATTTATGTATGCAAGATGTGTGGTTTCAGCATGTATTATACAATTTTATTATTGCCAAAGCAAATAAAAATTCACATTTTTAGAATACGGTAATGTAAAAATACTAAGCGTGTATGTGTTAGTGCAGCGTAGGGTGGCTACTTCTAGTAGCATACATAGTATTTTCAAATGATGAACAATGATCATGTCATAAAAAGAACTGCCTGTATAGGACGCAGCTTTTCACTAATCAAAACTAAATAACCGTATAGAAATTTCAGGTTAAAATGATATTCATCGCTCTTCCATAAGCCCTCTCGCTTTAAACTTTCTCGTGCCGCTACTGTTTTAGTCATTAATAAAGTTGGTAAATAAATATTAAATTCAGCTATAAACAACAATGGGGAAGTATTTTAGCTGCTCAATGACGGTTGATTCAAGTTGCCATCCCTTTGAAGGAAGCGTACACCAGCTGCGACCTAACACACAGCCTCAACCTCACCGCTTTATTACATCGATCTGTACTTCACACATTGTGTAATGCCTGTTTATTACATACATGTATCTACGGTTGGCTCTTGAGACGAATCATACGCAGACGCAAATAAAAATCTTTTTAGTTAGGAGACGTAAGCACTATTTTGCATCATCGAAAACTAATGCTTCATATAGGATAGCTAATGGATTTCGTAAACGACACAATTAATCCTTTGTAGTTTTTTTAAACACTTATTTTCCAAAATATTAGTAACCCACACATTTTAAATTAAAAAGTAAGCAAACCGTACGTGCAGGGATGTCAACTGAGAACGAAGTTCCTAATTAAAAATTTGCAAAGAGGTTTCTATGGTTGCCAGGAATTATTAAACAACATTTATTTAGTTAGTAAATAGAATTTTATTACTAGAAATTATAAATAAATCAGAAAACTCCTTGATATGTTTAAAACGTTTTAACTAGCTGAACCCGTGGGGTACGCCTCATGTTTATTTGGTAGTTCCGTTAGAAGAATAACAAATCATTTTTGTGGAATTGCAAGATATGTACAACAGGTATAGAACGGCTTTTTGTAATATAAAGCCCTGTATATTTTGAATTTTTATGCTCAGGTTTTAGTGAAACATCTTTTACATTGATATTACAATAAAATGCTCTGTATATTGTTATGATTCATCTACCTATTTATTGTGTTTATGGAACAGTTGGTATTATTCGGGTGATGCAAGATACATTTTAAAGAATAAAATGGTCATAAAGATGCTTGTAACATAATTTTCATAGAAAGGTTGCCAAGAATATCACTTATACGAATCCTCAACACCTAGACGATCGAAAGTACATTTTAAAGAAAATAATAACCATTAATGTATTAGTAGCTTCTCGATTGATAGAGGAATTAGACAAGGGGACATAATATCTCCAAAATTATTCAATTTAGCACTTGGAGGAATATAAAAAAATGGATTGGTCAAATAAAGGGATAAATATAAATGGAAAGAGGCTAAATCATTTAAGATTTGCCGACGATGTTATTTTGCTTATGGTCAATGAGGATGATCTGCACACCATGATAGAAGAATTAGAAGAAACATCCAGCAAAATAGGTCTAAAGGTTAATCTGGCTAAGACGAAGACGATGTGCCCTGAAAACCCACAAACAACTATAAATGGAACTACCCTAGAAAATGTCAGCGAGTATATAGATCTGGGACAAATTGTAACAATAAGGAAAGAAAACAAAGAACTTGAGATAGAAAGAAGAAGACGTCTAGCTTGAGCAGCGTTTGGAAAATTAGCCTATATTCTAAAAAAAAGAAAATACCGCAACGTTTGCGATCTAAGGTATTTTACCAATGTACACTTCCTGTATAGACCTATGGCGCGCAGACAGGGACTTTGATAAAACAAATAAAAACAAAATTGGAAGTCACTCAGAGATCAATGGAGAGAGCAATGACAGGCACCACATTACGAGATAAAAAGAGAAGCGAGTGGATACGGAGTCGCCGATATAGTAAGAAGAGTGACAAATTTGAAATGGGAATAAGCAGGACATACAGAACTAACAAAAGACAGCAGACGGAACGTTCAAATTATCCAATAGACCATGGGCAGGAAAAAGGTACCGAGGCAAGCCAATAATGAGATGATATGATGACATAAAAAAAGTGGCCGGGTTATCATGGATAAGAGTGGCACAAAATCATGATAACTGGAGAGACTTGAGGGAAGCCTATGCTCAATATTGGGCAAACCGACGGCTAAAGAAGAAGAATAACCATAAGGATGATTTTAACATATGTCAGAAGTAAGACCAAAAATAATATATTTTCAACGTACTCTTGGTAAGGGGTGGGAAGTGTATTTTAAACAAGATAGGTTGTAAATTATTCGACAAATATATTTCACCCCGATTTACAGTTAAGAAATGCATATTTTGAGTGATAAAGAGTATTGTCTCTAACGCAAAAAATAATATACCCATGAATTAATGCTGTTTGGACGGATTGATACGGCATTTTAGTGTATAAAAGACTAACCTTAAATAATACAATCAATATGTTCATACTAATACTGAAGGCTTCTAGTATTTACTATTGTTTGTTATTGTTCAGTATTTTTCTGGGCCCACTGTTTAATGACACCATTTAAATCACTGGCCCGTCGGCGATTGAATGCATTATATTGAATCTATTTAGGCATGAATTGAATAATGTACATCCTTATTGTTAATTATTTCACCAACCAATAGTATTTTATTAGAAAATATAAAAGCTGTTGCAAGACTTAAGTTTGGTACTTTGCAATTTTGTATGACCACTTAATGTTAATTATTTTCAATAAAATGCCCTCTAATGTGTACTATGCGATATTCGGCTTGTTAATAAATGTTTGGAGTAAATAGGGATTCGTATACCGATATATCCTAATATGGCCGTATGTAATAGCACGCGATCCCCGAGAAGATTGACAGATCAGGTCAAGAATGCCACCAATAGGGCAGTACATCAAGCGGCAAGAAGTGCAAAGAATAGAGAAAGAATCCACAGAAATGGAAATCAAAACGCCTAACGAAGTCAAGAGATCGCGACTCTTCTGTAAAGAAGAAACGAAGCAGAAGAAGAATGGACGCGTTTAAGTCTCGCATTTATTAGCGCGGGTTGGAGAGGATTGAAAAAATTGAAACAAGGAAAGAATATCGATTTAATATATAAAATAGCTTCTTTCCTCTTCCATTTACACTTTATTTAACTTTATGAATTTTGACGGAGTTATAGTCGTGTGGGCAGGGGAGGGAGCCTTCCCTCCCTATATAGATACATTTAGACAAGAATACACTATCCTGGCATAGAATCAAAAAATACAAAGGGTTCCTTGGGTTGAACCGCTACGATTATACCATTGTCTGCTAGCGATAATTCCGCGCATATTGTTGTAGTTCCTGATTGAATTTATTTTCTAATGTTTAAATAAAATATTTAAATAATGATAGCACCACCACAGTATATTTGATGGTTCTGCTGTAATTTCATAATATATTGCTAAATTCGTATTATTAGACTAAAGAAAACGTATATCAAGCACACTGCTTAATAATTAACTATTTGTGCGACTATGAACAGCCAAATTGGTTATAACCATATACAGTGCACGCCGCTTAATGTGCTCACATCAGGAGCCATTGCAAAGGTTTAAAATAGAACTGAGTTAGCTGCTGCCAATTAGCCTGCGGGCTGTTACCTAACTTACGAGTGAGAGAGGTTCGATACCACTCGCGTTTGAAAATACAAAAAAATGCGTGTAAACAGGGTTATTGTTCGTGTGCGCTAACCTAAGGAAAAATACGTATACGCCCAGCCCGTTTTTCGCGAAAGTGATAACAATACCCGGACATTATCCATGATTCCAATAGGCGGACTTGCACTATATAACCATATTTTTCATAATATATTTCATTAATTAAACCTACGATTAAAATACCTACCAAAACTAATAGAAAAATTGACGAAGTTGGTAAAAATATAACATTTTCCAGTTTGGACAGAAATACGTCCAGATCGTTAACAAGACTTTAAAATTAGATACTTATAATGAAATTAAAAACTACGTATTATATACGAGGGCAAGTCAAATACTTATCTACCTAGCCATGAGAACAATAGCTGAGTGGCCTATGCTATTAACGTTATATTTTGTTATTCTTCTGAAATTTATACAAGTTTTTGATAGTTGTATATGCAATTTTGTTCAGATCTGCCCATTCGTTACAGAAATATTGTGTTCAGTTGTATTAAATATGATTGTTGTAAAACTTGAACACCGAAGTGTAATACAATTCTTAACAAAAGAATGGAACGAACCAAACACTATCTATGACAAGATGACGTCAGTCTACGGAGAAGACAATTTCGTTGGAGACGGGAATCAATTAAAGATTAAAGTTGCAGCTATATCTTCAAAATTTGGAATTTCTGAGGAAAGCGACATTACTATTTTACGTGATAAATTAGGCTTGAGTAAAGTGTCAGCACGGTGGATTCCAAGTCTCCTGACTCCGGAACAAAAATTGCACCGCCAACAAATTTACTACCAACATTTGTCTACTTTAGAGAAGGTTTCAGAGTTTCTATCACGAATGGTGACTGGTGACGAACTTGGATTCATTACTGGGATAACTTCTTGAGACGAAACAAGAATGCAATGGGTACATAAGGGTTCTCCACCTCCCATGAAATCCGAACCCAACCTTCTGCTGAGAAGTTAATGGCTACAATTTTCTATCACATGGAAGGAATATTGTTGATCGAGTATATGCCAAGAGAGACTACACTTACTGGAGAAGCTTATGCCAATACTCTAAAAAATCTAAGGAACGTCATTTGTGAAAAACCGCAACCGTTGCGGCAGAAGAACAACGCAGATTTTACTCAGATAACGAACTGAAACATACCATCGATGAATACTTCGTTAGTCATCCGAAGGAATTTTTCCTGAAAGGTTAAACCAACATCTGGTCAGATATAGTGAACCCTCATTTAGTGTTTTTTTTTCTATATAATGATTTTCTACCAAGGATCTAGACCGTCAGGCTGAATTACATGTATGAATACCTCTCTATTATGATGTAAAGCGTTTATATTGTGATGTTTTTCTTTCAAACATTTACGATATTAGTTAGGTTTCCGTGTAAAATTTTGAACGGGTTATGAAAAATTTTCCCTTATTTGTGTATTTTCAACAGTGCCTATTTTTGGTTTTAGTGGGCCGTAGGCTCACATACCTTCTGGGGCCCCCTCGTAGGAATAGGAAAGCATTAATAGCGGCGCAGGCGAAAAACTTGGTGTCAGAAATAGAACAAAAAACAATAACAATAAGTAGTACTGTCAAAAACCAACATTTATATCATTTTGTCAACATAAAATAGATATAACACAAAATAAATAAAATAATAGAACCAAAACAGAACACAAATGTCTTAATAGACAAAAAAATATATAAAACCAACATTCCTACTAGCCTAAAGCGCATTAAATTAAAATATTTAAATTTTTCTTTTGCGCATTTTCATTTCAGCAAATTGGTTTATAATTTCATTAGAATCTATGTTTTCTAGTACCCTCATTTTTCACGTTAAGAAGGGCTAAAGATAATAAGTTATCTTGGTTCAAAGAGTTTCTAAGATATGATTTTTAGAATGGAAAATGATCGTTCATCTGACGCGTTACTTATTGATATTGACAAATACATAGGTATATCCGAAGTAATATTTCAACATTGGAAAATGTTGAGACAGTGTTAGTTTCGATTAAAAACTCTTAACATTTTTTCAGGATTTTGAACAATGTTGCTAGATTTACACATTTCCTTAAATTGCATTAATTCATTTTCTAGGTAATTTAGATCGATATCCTGATTGTAATATTGTTCAATATTTTTAAGACTTGTTTTGAAATCCCCTTTGGAATTATCCACCTAAAATATATTGAAAATATCGTTAACAGAATTGTAAGATTCTTGTCTTATTTTTAACTCCATGAATAATTTGTCGCAAATTACAAAAAAAGTTTTTATTTTAAAGTTTTCATGCCACAAAACCAATTTCCTCAGAAGAACTTTCTTCAAAACATTTTTTTCTTTTCCGTATTCTGGTAGTTGAATTTGGATTTCGGATCGTAATAATAATAAATAATAAATGGTAGCTAAATTTATCAAATAATTTTTAAATATAAATAAACTGTTGTTTTAAACATTCACAGTTGGGTCGAGCGTGGGCCCCCCCAGACTGAGGGGCCCTAGGCACGGGCCTATCGGGCCTATTGGAAAAATAGGCCCTGATTTTCAAGAAACTGTTATTTTCTTAGTCAAGCATAAATGTAAGTTTGTAAGCAGCTTATAAAACGATCACAAATTTCATAGAAGTTGTACCTTTGTACAGCCAATGAACAAAATTCTTATGATGCATCTTTGGTTTTCACATCTCTTAATGCACAGTTCATCTACCATTGTACATACAGTTGCTATCTTGGTGTGGAACTCAGCGATTCTTTAAAAATGGAGAAACCAAAATGTTTGAGTAACTATTGAAGACAAGTTAAAGGTGTGGCAAGACGTCGCAACCAAAAAGATGTTGCCATAAAATTTGATATAGTTGCAAACAATGTGTCGGTAATCATAAAAAACAGCAAAACGGTATTAAAGCAGCACGAAGAACTTAATTCGGACCGAAATCAAATTAAGTTGTGTGTTATTCAGTTTTGTAATTAAAATATCTCTTTAAATGTTACCACTATCAAATATATAAGATTTATTTCGTACTTAAACATGAATTCTGTATAGTGATTTTTTTGGGTATTTTCCAACATCAATATATAGGAGTTCGATGTATTAACATTTTTGTATCTCTTTTGTTTCATAACCAGGTAGATAAGTGCCATGTTTCTTTATAACTTTTCTAGAAAGTTAATCAATAGGTTACATTAATGAACACTATTGGTGGTTTGAAATATTATTTGAAGATGGCAATTTGAGACATGATGTATATACTTCTTTGCACACCCAGTACTGTATGTTGGACCGTATTGGTTTCCAACGATTTTCATTCAAACGGACTTAAAATATTAACTAACCTCGCTCAATAGAATATAAACCCCAGACCAAAAAATATCGTAAAACAGATTAAACAAGTTTTCCAATAGCAATACCAAGTCAGTGACGGTTGTCAATCTATTACAATTGATTTCGTATGCTGTGGTTAATATTAACTGTTAACTGGTTGTTTTCCCGGGTAATATAACAACAGAAAAGGAAGTGCAGATCTTGTTTTAACCGAATAACAGAATACTATAATTTTCTGAAAACTGTTGTACTACGATGTTCACAAAATGTAACTTTCTTAAAGAATATCAGTCATTTAAGCTTCCACTTTGTACTGAGATGCCGTAGAGAATATGGACTTCCAAAGAAGGCCTCAATAAATGTCGAACTTACCTTATTTACACCACCTCTATTGATTTTAATTCTAACGTTGCAGTGAAGAACCCACGAAATTATAAAAAAAAACGGTAAATAAAAGTTTTGGTTTTGTTTATATACTTGTGCACAAAAGCATAACACGAATACATTTTTAAAAGCATATTCTTAATGGGGAAATTATGCTTACCACAATCTTACCTTCAAACTGCCAATAACATTTAATAAGAATATATAAAACTGTAAGTTTTTCTAAGAGCACTATACAGGGTGTTCCAAAACGTACCGACAATATTTCAGAAATGAATTTCAGAACTTATTTAGAGTTGAAAAGCCCATATAAACATATGTTCTAAACGTAACCGTTAACGAGTTATTATTTATTTCATAATTTAAGTGGCTAAAATTTTAGTTCAACGAATTTTAAAAAATAAATCTTCTTGTAATACATTTTTATTATTTTATTTACAGGAAATGTTCAAAATTATCTTCATTGTGTTCGATACACAAAGCCACACGTCGCAGAAGAGATCGCTGCGTTCTTAATATGGTTGCTGGATTATTCCTATTAATATCAGCAGCCTGCTGTATTCTTTAGCGTAATTCTTCTACCGTGTGCACTGTAGTTGCATAAATCATCTGTTTCATGTAACCCTAAATATAAAAATCTAATGGAGTCAGGTCCGGCGAACGCGATGACCGTACTACAGGTCCTCCTACTCCAATCCATCTTCCCGGAAAATGTGCGTTAAGCCAAGCTCTAACACGAAGACACTGATGTGCTCGTGCCCCATCGTGTTGATACCACATTGCACGTCTAATATTTAATGGCACATCTTCCAGTAATAAGAGTAAATCGTTTTCTAGAAAATATTCGTAATTCGCACCGTTCAAACGGTGTGGCAGTTCAAATGGTCCAATCAGACGATCATTAAGAATACCAGCTATCATATTAACACTAAATCTATGTTGAAAATGCGAGCATTTTCTTAAATGAGGATTTTTGCAGCCCATTTATGAAAATTATGATAATTATTGATATCATCTCGTGTGAAAGACACTTCACCGGTCCATAAAATATGCGGTAGGTTTTGATTATTTTGTATCCAATTACAAAATCTTAAACGAGCTTCAAAATCATTACCTACAGCTTGAACTCGTTGATAATAATTCTCCAAACCTGCTTTCTACATATTCCAGTACGTAATGCAATTCTTCACACACTTAAAGACGGATCTTTCTGTAATAAATCAAGAATTGTTCATCATCGTTTATGGGTCTACGGACAACTCCTTGGTCGACTGAATGTCTTGCATTGAAAGTGTTATGTTCCCTCAGCTGACGATGTGAGTTAAAAAAAACTGCACGCGCAGGCAGTCTTCTATTGTGATATCTTCTACAATAAACTTGCTGTGCTGCTAAAGCATCTCCATCACACGGACAGTAAACCTAATGAATATCTGCATATTCTTCATTTGATAATAACGTTGGCATTGCGAATCACTTGATAATTGGGATGGGAGAAGTAAGTATACAAAGAAGAAGCCAATAACTTCAGTATCACAGTAATAAACTGACAAGTTACAAACAATAATTTGTTAAAAACGATGTTCAAAAGTTACCAACAAAAGACGTGATCATGGTAACTAGATCAGTATTTCAGAAATCCGTTGAACTAAAATTTTAGCCACATAAATTATATAATAAACAATAATTCGTTAACGGTTATGTTTAGGACATATATTTACATGGATTTTCGACTCTAAATAAGTTCTGGAAGTCATCCTTGAAATATTGACGGTACGTTTTGGGACGCCCTGTATAGTATTAGTAGTATGATTCCCAGGATATTAAATCATTTCATTTGCGGGCCTGGAAACGATGTAAAGAATTAATTATTACGCGTAGAAAGGGAATAATTATTTCAATTCCGAAAAATGCAGATTAATGTTATTATAGTTATGGGGAAAGTTTTCTCAATTTGATTATATTCAGTAATAACTGTATCGGAAATGCAACCCAATTTTAAAACTAAAATTTGATATTTAGTATACTACACAGTACATATTTTGATTTTAAATGTCCTTTGCTGTGCTAAAATCGTATTTATTTTACAATTTATATTAACATTTCTGATAATTACAGTTTTCCCGAAAAGTAAACGAAGGCGAAGTACATTATGCATAGAACAGACCCATACATTGTGTACAGTTTGTATTTTAAGTTTACGACTTGTTTTCCAATCGGACGATGAAAAAGCGTGTAGCGCAATTTTAAATTTATTGTCAGAGACTCTTAAATTTTTATAGATTCTTTCTTATTTCGTGCGACTTTTTGTTGTAGCTTTAAGTCGCTCCTAGGAGACGTCTCGAATAAAATTTTAATTTTCTTTTTTGTGAATAGATACTCGCGTCGGTGTACAAAAAGTATTGAAGAAGGCTTATTAACATCATGTTCGGAGAAAAAATCTAATAGAAATAAAACACAGCGGCGACATCTTTAGTGTAGCGCTCACTACAAGCAAGAGAAATGAGTAGGTTACAATGTAACTGGTAGATTCTCTGGCAGTGCAATAGATGGCAGCAATAGCCAACATGTTGTGATATTATAGCATTATATATAGCAGTTTATTAAAAGTGTACTAGATGGCGGTGTATATATTGCAAGTACAATTGTGTGATCTTATTAATGCTTTACATTAACGAAACAAACAAATAACAATCTTTCAACTATTTCATATTGTGTTGTATTTTCAAAAGAGGATTTAGATAGCTACACTAGCAGTACAGCACTATATTATGAGTAAATATTTAGCTTCTAGAAGTAATGCGTTGACTAAAACATTTACTTAAATTCCTTAAATACCTGTTTAGTAGATTTATTATTTTGGTGGGAAAACACTACCGTTTAAGGATACAGCCATTTGAATTTAAAAATTGTCTGCAACATTAGTACATGAAACAAACACTTGTAAGAGCGGCTATAAAAATGTAGTATATTCTTCAATAGGCTTTATTACCAATTACATGTAATGCTCTTACCTGCTAACAATACATAGTAACTGTTTGCAAACAGAAATACAATACTAATTCATATTGAAATTAGAAATTCAGTGATAATAACAATTTTAAAAATATGGATTTGCAATTACATAACTATTAAACTACTTATTTCGCAATCGGAATATATTGTGCTCAAAAATAAGAATTGGTAGGTAATGAGCAAACATAACAACTATCAATAAATTCATGTTTTTAGTACTCATTGTGAAAGAATAATAATATTAACAAAATCTTGAATTACTTTCTCTATCTTATCTTTTGATTCTTTTGGTATATTTAAGTACTTAGTTATCAAAATGTTGTTGGCAAAGTAAGTATTATGTGTTTTACTTACCCGTGGGTTTCTTAAATATTTTATAACAATATAGGAGTAGTATTTTTGCGCAAACTGTTCCCAAAATTCAGCTGTACGACCAGAGATGGCGCGACGTATACGTTATGAAGTGATCCTATTACACATTGAAAAATATCAGGTCCCTAAAAGTAATCGGAAAAGTTGGGTTACTTCTGGATCATTTAATTTTACTAATACCGCAGAATTTATAGTTGTTTTCCCATTACAGAATTCAAAAATCTTAAGTAATTTAAGTAGAGAAAAAACCGAAAAATGGTGAATGAAAACCGTGAGCAGTAATATATTATTAAATAACGTTAAATTATTATAAACTTTGTATGTGTTGTTCGTGATCACTTTTATGTTAAAGAGGGTTTTTGTATGCACTTCCTTTCCGGTTATTGAGAATTACAGAAGTTTCCCTACTTTTTGTCTTTATTTAATAAATATTAATTTAATAACGGTAGCTACTGCTATTTATTTTCACATAAAGGCTATAGCGTATATGGTAATATCGATATTATCCGTGATCTAAATCGTGTCCTCGATGGTTAAAAGATACTTACATTTTTACTTACCTTGCAGTAGAGGCCGCATCAATCAGTATTGCTTAGGATTTGATTCTATATAATCAGTTCCAATTGTATAATTTGCAATTTCAAAATCATATACATTTTTGAACTTCCTAGCCTGAAAAGAGATATAGGGGCATTTGACAACCTGACAATCTTCGCTGAATGAATTCAAGCTACCCAGGAGGTTAAATATCTGAGCATCACCCTAGATACAAAACTGAACTGGAGCGTACACCTAAATAATATCTCAAAGAAAGCGAAAATAGCCCTCATGATGGCAATACGCATGTTTTGGAAAAACGTGGGGACTGAAGCCAAAGATGGTTCAATGGTACAACATTGCAGTAGTTAGACCCATGATAGCTTATGGCACCATAGTGCGAAGGACTAAGATTGACCAAGGGGCAGCTTGCATTGGAGCACAAAGATTGAAATCTACCGGCAACTGGCACACCAGTAAGGAACGAATATAGAAAGTGATAGAAGGTAACCCCATCCTTCAAACGGGCACTGACTACACCTTCCAGAATACTCCTTTGACAAACCATTCACTGTGAGATATAATTGCAACTACTGGGCCCAAGGAACCCTACCTAAAGTGCCAAGAGGGCTAGTCTGGTACACAGACGGTTCCCGCGCAGCAGAAGGCACAGGGGCTGACATATGGCCTAAACCCAAAACCCACACTAGTGGGAAATAAAGTCACCGTCTTTCAAGCTGAAATCTTTGCAATAATACAATGTATCCAGGAAAATGCAAAACGTGGATGCGCCCAACAACGTATAAGCATCTTATCTGATAGCCAAGCAGTTTTAAAAGCACTTGAATCACCTCGTATTCGAATGTCTAAGCCACCTGATATCCTTGTAGGAGGAGGACGTAGTTCAGCTCATATGGGTGCCAGAGAACACGTGACGGAGGGAAATGAAAATGCAGATTCCCTCGTGAAAACCGGTGCATCCACCCCGTTTATTGGGCCAGAATTTGTATTTGGTATACCCAACCAGAGCATCTGAACAGCAAATGTGAACCGGTATATAACACATTTGTCGCTGGGACACAGTACATGGACAAAAACTGGAGAAGGAAATAATTGGAACACCGGTAGGACCTAGATAAAATTGGCGCATATTGAGGAGACACACTCTGTCGACAATAGCGAGAAAAGGGAGAAACAGCCTCCCACATAATCTTCGACTGTTGAGCAACGTAAGAGACTGCAACTGTTCGGGGAAACACTTCATGAAACAACCTTCATACATGAAAACCTCTTAAGAAATATCCTGCAACTCGTTGAGGGCACAGATCCAAGGGCGTATCCAGCTCAAAGCGGAAGGGGGGCAGCTTTCTGAATCTAACTTCTTTCATGGGAGAAGGGAGTCCATAGAGCGGGGGGGGGGG
>JABXWE010043015.1:0-15125 GCA_014611495.1 Limonius californicus | reverse complement strand
ACGAAATTTATCATTTTTAACAGTACTTCCAGAAGAGCAACTAGAGCGTCAACTCAATATTAATCTTTACATAATCAAGTGGCAGTCAGTCACTTATCGGCAGATACGTGCAACATTAAAGTTCTCGTTATTGTTTCCATGAAATTCTGGCTTAAAGATATGAACTTTAACACTCTCGTACAAGAAAACTAAGCTTCAAATACCTACTTTTTTTTGAAGATTTGTATTAAGCATTCATAAAGGAAAAATTCTTTACCTGAAGCTTTTAAGGCATTTAAAGGACACCCTGTATAATTGACAATAAAACAAACTGACAGCGCCCTTATTAAAAAAAAGTATCAAGGTGCATAGTGTAAACGCATGCCTGTCCTTATGTTCCTAGTAGCCACCACCAATCTGTGTACCCCAGTAACATCTGGTAATCTAAACCACGCCATCTATCTCAACATAGCTGAACTGTTGCTTCAATCTTATACCGCGTGACCATAAATATCTGTTATCACGTTACCTTTGGAATCAACATCGCTTACTAAAAGTGATGAATCCAACTAATCTAAACTGTCATTTCTATCTATCAAAATTATGACAGATTGCAATAAGTAATGGATTTAGAACAGGATATTCTTATAATCGAGTCGTATTTTAGAAATGGTGTCAGTAATGATAATGAGTGAGTATATTTCATGGAAGCATTGAAGAAGTGTTGAAGAATTTAGAGCCCAGTTGCCCTACCACCATAATGACCATGTTCTGGGACAGAAAATTAATAGGACTGTTGCACGTTTTCGATAATCCGGTAGCGTTACAAAAAGAAAAGGCTCAGGTAGGCCCCAAATTAACCAAGAAATTGTGGATGACATTCAGGAAAGAATTACTGAAAACCCCCGCATTTCGACACGAAAATTGCCAGCTGAAGCAGATGTAGCTCGAACTACTTGCCAGAAGATATTAAAATCTAAATTACATCCGTATAAAATTTCTGTATTTCAGCAATTACATATTCAGGATTTTGCAACACGTCTAAATTATTGTCAATGGTTCCAGCAAACATTTAATGATCAGTTACTGGATAGAATCTTTTTCAGCGACGAAGCCTGGTGTACCTTATCTGGATATGTAAATTCTCAGAATTTTCGCTTTTGGAGTGCCGAGAATCCGCACCAGTATGTGGAAACACTGCTTCATCCTGAAAAACTTGGTATTTGGCTAGCTGTATCCAGAAGACAACTGATTAGGCCTATATTTTTTAATAACACAATTAATGGACGACGCTACCGGGAAGAAATTTGAGCAAATTTCTTTGACGAACTTGATGACGATGAAAAAAATTTCGACTATTTCCAACACGATGGCGCAACGGCGCATACAACCAGAGAAAATTTGGAGTTTATAAGGCAAACGTTTGGCAATAGAATTTTTAGTAGATTCACACATCATCCTTTCCCAGCACGTTCACCGGATCTTACAATAACGTTTTTAAAAAGCAAATTAACAATCTAGAGGAGCTGAGGGAAGCCATCGTCGACTGTTGCAATAATATTGATCAACAAATGTTGCAGAATGTTTTTGAAAGCAAAAAGAGGCGAGTTCAGCTTCGCATTGCAGAAAATGGTCATCATTCAATTCAACATTTGTTATAAAATACTTAAAAAAATAAAAACCAAAAATTACCTTGCATTTTTTTACATTACATACTAGATAATTATTGTAATTGAAATATACGATACTTAGTGCTAACCAACATTTATAAGTAGCTAATTCCATGACTACCAGGATCACAGGTATTTATGGCCACCCGGTAGATTTGTGCTATTACTATTCGGCAAAATTGAGCAGAAAATGTGTTTATATTTGTAAATTGTGTTCCCTAGGATGTCACGCAGGTAATGATATAAGTTAAAAACTGTTTCTCATTAAAAAATTGCTGTATCACTATATCAGTAAAAATTAGACATTTCCTACGTTAAAAGTTCCTAAAGTATAAAGTCGATAAATACAATAAAAATATTGAGTTTCTGAAGCAATATCTATGTTTAAAAATATGAACATATTTCTGTAGTTGCGTCAACCATTGGTTCTCTACCCCCGTGAGAGCTTTCTTAAGTCGTGCCCCCTTAAGTGCAGAAATAAATCAGCTAGGCAAAACAAATTGTCAGCAACGTTTTCAGAGGTATGTACATATCCCAAAATTAGTAAAACAAAATTAATTGTTCTATTAGTCGTATGGATAGAAGAGTTGATTTATGTATGTTAACACAACTATATTTACAGAACGTAAGCTGAGCGGCTGACCTCTTAAAAAAAATTAAAGTATAATTCTACGGATGCTCAACTGAGTTCGATTTGTTGGCGAGTAAACCGGTAAAATTACAATCAAAGGATTGATATTGCGAGAATTTACTCATCGAACTCACAGCGCAGAGAAATTACATTATTTGATTTCAAGAAATTCGATAATATAAAATCCAATTCCAGTAAATTGTATTTCTGTGATATCTTGCCAAGCCCGAGATGAGTTAGTTAAACTGGTTTTAAAAACCGTTTAAAATTTGAATTGAATTTCACCCTCCTCGGAAAAACTACGTATCTCCATTTAATTTTGATACCCCGTGCATTAAAACCGTAAACGAGAATAAAAATATTCCAATACATCGCGGAGTTGGGGTTTTGAACGTTGAATACTAGGGGAGGCGCGTACAAAACTTTTTGATTGACAGCTCCGTCTGTCCAATCACGAGGCCGGAATACTGATGAGAAATACGTCAATCACGCAACACTACCCTGTCAAAGATAGAACCTTCTCCCTTTGCGGGTCTTCCATCGATGCACTGGTTGCCAACCTCTGTAAATATTCGATTCCGGTATTCGGAGGCATAATTACAAACTGTCACGTAAATAATATTCCTCTAACAAAATATTTGGATTCGCTCCGACACGAAGGGCTAAAAATATTTGATGGAGAAGAACGTACTAGCTAATGGTAGGCTTGGTCTGTGCCCTATTTCAGCTTAGACAATTACCGAACAGCTCGTCCAGTATAGCATAGCCAAAGTGAGCTGTACGAACACGTATTCCCCCAAAACTTCATGAAAGTTAACTGCACGTGTAACAATACGGCGTCAACGAAAACTGAAGTTCAAGTCGAACCCGAACATGGTTGTTAAGATTCAGGTTGGTGGGTTATATGGAGTAAAAATTTAGTTAAATATTATCGGGCTTGGAGTGGGATCTGCCTGAGATTTATACGGAGGTGGGGGAGCTGCAGCGATATTTAACTTGGTGGCTCGTTGCGGCGGATTTTAATCTACATGCACAGGGTTTTTACCCTCGGTTCTCCCTCACAAAACTCCGGCAAAGACTGCACGATAAAAACATCTTGTAGCGTAAGATTTACTTCTTCAGGCACATATTCAAATTATCAAGAAATTTGTTTTCCTTATTTGGAATCTCTAATGTTCTCAAACTTTTAAAGTTCTTTTGGTTTTGAAATGAATGTGTTTTTAGATAATTTATTGTTACAGTTCCAAGCATTGTTTCCAGATGTTTTTCTTTAGAAGCATTTTATTCGCTTTTAATAGCAAGCTAGATTTGTGCGTGCATGCTTAGTATACAACTAGCAATTCTGTTTGAAATTACCCATAATAAGCAATTAAAAATGCAGTAGTTATTGTTACAATTTTTTTGCATACATAAAGACCATAATTGTGGAATAAAGAAGAAGAGAAGTATTATAAATGACTTTAATGTTTCAACAAATACTTGCTGGCTATATCCAGGAAACAACAACATTCAAGGATACAAATAAACATGTATATATCAGTAAAAATACATTTGCATTGTGCACTATCACTAACTTAAAATAAGTGCACATATATAATATCAATAACATTTTAGCCCTCTGTTTTAAACTGCCAATAATAGTTAGTTGTTATGCTTCAAACTTTAGATTACTACAATGAAAATAAAACGTTTTATAGAACTAAATACTTCAGTACTATCAAAATGTAACTAAAAATTTACGTTAATATTTTCATTTCCAGAAAAATGTCATATATTGAAGGATTATCTAAAGTGCACTGTTAAAACAATATACCCTATTTGAAACACCATCCTTAATAGATGTAAAGTTTGCTTGCAGATAAATAGTCATTATATCCGGAATATCGGTGTATCCGAGCTCTTTTTAAAGTTAGTTGGACTGTTGTATGATAAAGGAAATTATTCATCACAGAGTTGGTAATGGAAAAACAAAGCGAATGTCGTGAATGAAACGATTTATAGTAGATATCCGTTTGACACGATCTATCGGTTATAGCGAAGCCTAAATTGAAGTACTGAAACGGGTTCATTAGCTTAAATACAAGTGTATATTGGAAATAACGAACCCGCTTGTAATGCTTTTGCTATTATAATGAACAACATTTATCGTACCAGTTGTCGTTCTTAACCTTTTATAGCGAACTACAAGCAGATATTTTTAATAATCTGAACCGTTTCGTTAAAAGTTGAGAGTAATTCAATTTCCTGACACACCTGGATGGATTTTGTATAAATTCATGCATTCATTACATCGTAGTTCTTGTTCTATACATAAGAAATATCAAAATTACCTCGTTTTAAAGTACATACCTATCGGTCATTTGTACCTTAAGCAAAAGGCGAAAATAGTGGAAAGTTATTAGGTACTGTGGCATTTTTAAATTTATTGTTACCCTACTGCACACTTAATAAATAAAACTGCAAATATTTTTTACCTTTGTGTATGTTCTGGCAAGTAGAAAGAGAAGGCTACAGTTCGCTTAACATGATCTGCCACCTAACCTGACGCATTAGCGTAGTATACCCGTATAAGCTAAAATAAAATTGAAGAAAGATATCACAAATACCAACAACATGCATTAAGTGTGGGCCCTGTAACTTATGAGTTATGTTCCATGGCCTAGGTACGTAATTTGTGGAAAAATAGTACTGCAGCCCAAAATACAAATATCGACGCACATAGAACCAGTCGGTAATTTATTAATAATTTTTTTGAGTAACAATGGAATTTTCCGTGGTTGAGCGACAGTTGTTTAATGTAATAATCTTTCTCTCTGTTATACTTTTGTATTATAACAAAAAAATAAGGGCCGTTCATAGAAAGAAAAGTCATATGCTATTGGTGTTTGAGGAATGAAACCTAAATTTAAGCCCGGTTTGCAAATTTGTATGTCTTCTGAAAATTAGTATAAGTAAGCAGTTTTGAAAATATGATAATGTGTTGCAATGCATGCAATGTTTGTGACTATAATTCTACGATATTCTTTATTTATGTTGAAGATTGTTATTTTTGAGATACAGTAGCGTTCAAACAGATTTCACACCTACAAAATAATAAATTAATGCTATTGAAACGATATTTTACACTTTTGTATTGAATTTATTGCTCCAAAGCTAAACAGATAATTAAAACTATCTTATGTTGCTCATGCGCGTTTAAGTGCATATTAGAAACGCTCAATCAAAATACAATACAATACAAAATGCCTCATTTCTTAAACCAACACTCATATAAGTAAGTTTCAGTTGATCACATAGTAAAAACTTCTTAAATGCGAAGATGTGAAATAATTTTGAGCGCTACTATATATATAGAACAAAATTTCCAACGTAGTGTTATCTAGCCCGTTTCCAAGAAATATATGAACCAACGTTTACTAAACACCTTGAAAAAACTGGTAGGAACTGATTCGGGATTATCAAGCAGTTCGGGTGTGAACGACTAAGAAAATTATACGATGACCAGCTGTTAAGTGTTATGTATTTCAAAAAAATATACACGGCTTAAGTAGACACACTCGTTTTGACTTCTGTAGTCTTTATGGGATCACAAATGTGTACCTTAAGTGAATATGCTCATTTAATATGATAGTTTATTTCTCAATGCAGTATTCTTAGTATTAAAGGGGTTTCGAAGCAAAATCGACAGGACGCATTGAATTTCATGGATGACCATATATTAAAAAAAATTATGGAAATAACAGATAGAAATGTATTAAATTAATTAATCTATGCTGCTAAACTTAACTAAGTGAAATACGGTCATCACCTCAGCCGGGGTCCGATCCCGTAGCCGATCGAACCTCATTTCACTGTGACCTCAACAGCGCTTGTTTGTACTGTCCTATCGAGGTGCCTCGTAAATGAATACTTAATGTTTTTGATTTAATATATAGACTAAAATATCGTTTTAATACTAATTGCAAAGAACGGGGTTATAGTAAACGATATGATATTATAATAAGCAACATGAAATATGTTCTCAGTCAAATTCTGTCAAGTAATAGCAGTTCAAATTATTTTCGTCTTACCTCAATTGTCGCCAGAAACGACTACACCTTCTATACAGTCTATTTTCTTTGAGAAGTGGTTTTCTGAATACTGTACAGGGAAACATTTTACTTAGAACTAAATCAAATTATCACGATTCCTCTTTCAGTTCTGGAAAATTTGTTTTTGTCTTTAGACAGTTACTTTCTATAGAGTCTAAACATTTTCCATTATAGTCAGTAGTTATAATACTCAATAGCTTCCTAATACATAGTTCAAATTTACAAATTCCATTCGGGATCGTTAGTAAGTAAATTAATATATATTTTTTAACCAATGTTGCTTTCAATGTATTAGAAATACATATCCCTGTGAGGCGTTGTTAATTAAAGTCGTACTGAAAAGCAGAAATTCTGTAGAAAAGGTTCAAAGCTATCGAATATATTCCTAATTGGTAGTTATATATAAATACGTATACAATCGTGTAAAATATTGCAATCGTATCTTAATATGTGTTACTGAAACTATGGCAAAAACGGTTGCGAAATTTTCAAAAAATGTTGTTTTAATTATGAATGTTACAATCGTGAATATTCTTTGATATTTTTTGTCTTAAATGTGCTATTTTCTTAATTTATCCATTAAAATGTTCGTAGCAGATTTGCTTGCTTTTATAAATATTGTGTGTTCCTTATGTGATTGAAAATGTATGAATTGTATCCTTAATAGTCCTTGACAGTATAGCTTTCTGTACGAAGATATTGTACCCCAAATGTTTTGACACTTGGTTTCTTAGGTATAGTAGTTGTACCAACAGAACCCTTTTCCGCATTCAAAAAAGTTACGTGAGGTGCTTTTTAAATGCAATGTGGCATATTAATATTTAATACTGATAGTGATAAACTAACCAACATAGAACAGTAAACAGTTGGTGTGTTTGAATTTGTACACAGAGTATTAAAAGGTAATTGGCCGTGAAAATTCGTAATGATAGAGGGGGGGTCATGGTCGCCATATGAATGCTATTGGCTCTTAAAAGTGTATACGTTTGCAATAAAAATGTTTAGAGTCATTGCAACATAGTTGTTGAATATTATTACAATTTATTTAACTATGAACAATTTAAGTATTATGAGTAATCATTGGATATACTTACGGTAATTATCTCTAATAATCTTTAATATTTCGGAGTACGATGAATTTGTAAATAAGCTCTATTACCGGTGAATTTGAAGTGTAAACTGCGTTTATTATTATATTCAAAGATGTTTATAATTGGTACAATTATGAAATATTTGGTCACTTAACTACGTAGGAAGATGACATGGAAAATGAATCGAGCAATATTATTTATTTAAGAAGGTATTGTTCAGGACCAGTGTTTTTAGAGATTTGAAATTGCATCATATACAGTACTACTACAGAGTAGTACTCAGAAATATTTCACACCTACAAAATAATAAATTATTGCTATTGAAAAGTTATTTCTGAATTTATTGCGTTAAAGCTAAATCGATAAATAAAATATTACTCTGTTTCTCATACCTCTCATACTTTATTTCTGTTAGCCTTGGTAGTCTAGTCGTTAGCGCACTTGCCTATAGATTCAAGGTATGCCAGTTCAAACCCAGCTGAGGCCGGTGAGATCTTTCTGGCGGGGAGAAATTCGAAAGTGGTGCTTCTGTTGGAAAAGCAGTAAATCTGTAGGTCCCGATATATGACACGGTCAAAATCACTACTGAGGTTGGAACTACCACAGATTCATAGTGTAGAATTGAGCAAATATGGCCTAAGTGCGTATTAGAGATGCTTGGAAAACCGCATCCTAGATCTCGCCCAATAAAAATACAATACAATGCAAAATGCCTCATCCCTGAAACCAACACTCATTACAATTAGGTGTCAGTTGATCACATAGTGAAGAAGATATGGTAAAAATTCTAAAATGCGAAAGTGTTAAATCTTTTTGAGCACTACTGCAAGTGATAAAAACAGCAAGTTTAAGTATTTAAGCATGTCATATTTCTCCACCAGGAGTAGGTTCCTTAAAATAACCTTGTGCAGATAGTATGCTAGATTTGATATACTTTACCGAATACCTGAATACCTTGTGAACAGATATTAGATACATAAAGAATTCCAAACAAGGGAAATTCGTAAATCCTGTTTTATTCGTTCGGTATCAGAACATTAATAGAGTGTAATAAATTCAGCGACAGTAAACTTTTATCAATTTACAACCCCAACGTTTTGCCGTTAATTGTTCCATACAAATTCGCAGACTCTCAATTATTTCTGATATCAAGCAACCCATCTCGTATTATATAAGTTACGGTCTGCAAAAAGGAAATATATCCATTCTGCTTGTTTTTGCTTCCGCTTATCCTAGCGTCTACTCGGGCTAAGGGTTGCGGAGCGGTCAGTGGTCATTCTATTAACATGTATAATCTAGATGGCCGTTCTTGCAAGATCCGGGCTTGGGTTGCTACTTCACACTATTATGCTTTTCCTTATCTGATTACTCTGAATGATGCTAAAACAATTTTATAAAAAGAATCCGGTAGATCAACATTGCGTTGAGGGTACGAGTGTAATAAAATATTATAGAGGGTGCGGAGAATGGAGATTTTATACTTTACGACTAGGGAATATGTATACGTCAAATCATCACCATTACCACTTTCAACTAGCGTAAACGTTAGCCGTATCTTGATGCACAATGAAATATTATGAACTAATTACTAATAACACCGTGTAAGTAGGACGAATATCGTATTGAATAATTCTATTTCAGTTGTGATTAACCAAAATATATCTGACCATTGCGGTGTAACCTCTAATTAACAAAGGAACAGACAGCAAAATTGCAGGTATTACACTTTCCCGTGATCTTAGTAATTAAACGGCATCCCACGATTTGCTGCTAATGAAAACAAGGTATGATGGGTCCGTACCGAAAACGGAGACTCGAGAAGTTTGTTAAGCAATATAAGATTAATTGACTTAGACAAGGCGTGTGAATATTTTTAATAAATTAGAAATTTTTGATTGATCGTAAAATTATATCAAATTAGCTCGTGACCTTGCAGTTATTTTTGTAACATAGTTTCTTTACCTTTAAAATAATTATCAAATTACATCAGATATTCGTTTCATCTTTATTCCCTATGAATGGGCAAAGTAAAGTTTGATACAGCTGTATATACAATAGTAATTGATTAATTCACATTAATATAATAGTTATAAAATAGTTGTCGATTAATATATCAATGAAACCAATTTAATCATTTGTTGGCTTACTAGGCAATTGGTTACTGCATCTTTTAATTGCCGCAAGAAATACTATAGAATTTCGATTAAAATTTTTTTAAATGCACTTTAATATAAGAAATTTAGATCGCCAATTCAATAGAAAATTGTTAGAGATAAATAGAAGATCACGGATCTAAGTAAAATAACTTCGAAAATGTTTAATATATCAGCTCTAACACACAAATTTACTTAGAAAAATTGCTCTAAACAATATAACAACGAAGCAAATCGAATAATACACAAAAATTTAGAAGCAACTAGCTGCAAAAATGTTTAATATATCAGCTCTAAAACGCTAACTTACTTAGAAAATTGCTCTAAACATTGGATCAACGAAGCAAATTTAAGAATATGCTGAAATG
Organism: Limonius californicus; assembly: GCA_014611495.1. Classification (NCBI taxonomy): domain Eukaryota; kingdom Metazoa; phylum Arthropoda; class Insecta; order Coleoptera; family Elateridae; genus Limonius; species Limonius californicus. The sequence continues at coordinate 5,142 of JABXWE010043015.1, read as the reverse complement.
TAGAAGCAACTAGCTACGAAAATGTGTGAAATTTTTAAGCAACTAACATCGAAAATGTTTAATATTTCGACTCTAAAGCGTTAATGTGATTAGAACACTGATACAAAAAATAGGCCAAGGAAGTAAATTCAATAATATGCTGAAATTTTGAAGCAACCAACTTCGAAAATGTTTAATATATTAACTCTACGGCGTCAGTTTAATTGAAAAACTGATACAAAAAATAGGCCAAGGAAGTAAATTGAATAATATGCCGAAATTTTGAAGCATCTAACTTCGAAAATGTTTAATGTATCAGCTCTAACACGCAAATTTACTTAGAAAATTGCTCTAAACAATAGCACAACGAAGCAAATCAAATAATATACAACAATTTACAAGCAACTAGCTGCGAAAATGTTTAATATATCAGCTCTAAAACGTTAACTTACTTAGAAAATTGCTCTAAACAATGGATCAACGAAGCAAATTTAATAATATGCTGAAATGTAGAAGCAACTAGCTACGAAAATGTTTAATATATCAGCCCTAAAACACCAATTTACTTAGAAAATAAATAAAAACAGAACAGCGAAAGAAAGTTAATAATATGCTGAAATTATTAAGCAACTAACTTCGAAAATGTTTAATATATCGACTCTAAAGCGTCAATGTCATTAGAATACTGATACAAAAATGGGTCAAGGAAGTGAATTCAATAATATGCTGAAATTTTTAAGCAATTAGCATCAAAAATATTTAATATATCAGCTCTAAAACGCTAACTTACTTAGAAAACCGCTCCAAAATCCAAATCAACGAAGGAAATGTAATAATAATATGCTGAAATTTTAAAGCAACTAACTTCAAAAACTCTAAAGCGTCATTTTAATTATAACATTGATATAAAAATAGATCAAGGAAGTAAATTGAATAATATGCTGATATTTTGAAGCAACTAGCTTCAAAATTGTTTAACACTTATATCAGCTCTAAAACGCTAACTTGCTCTGAAAATTGCTCTAAAAACCAAATTAACGAAGGAAATTGAATAATAGTAATTGAAATATTAAAGCAACTAGCTTCAAAAATGTTTAATATATTAACACTGAAGCGCCAATTTAATTAAAACATTGATAAAAGATAGAACAGGAAAGTAAATTGAATAATACCCTGAAATTTTGAAGCAACTAACTACTAAAAAGTTAAATATGTGAGCTCTAAAACGCCAATGTAATAAATTCGTTAAAAAATAGATCAACGAAGTAAATTTAATAATATGCGAAAATTTTGAAGTAAGTAGCTTGTAAAATTAATTACATTTATAATTAAATAAGCGGTTTAGAGGTGATAAGCTCCAAAAGCGCTATTTTAATTAGAAAACTGTAACAGATGAAAGATAGATTCCCGTAAGTAAATAAAATAACATGTTGAAATTTTCAAACAACTCGCTTCTATAATATTTAATTTATGAACTGTACATTGCTAATTTAGCTAGGAAATTGTTATACGTAAAAATAGATCAATGAAGTAAATAAAATAATATGGTGAAATGTTAAAGTAACTAGCTTCTAACATGTTTAATTATTAGTGGTATTACTATAAACATTTTTGTTTTTAATGTACAATAATATTGTAGTTTAATAAAAAAAAGTACGGCTTAGAAGTTTTAAATTGAAGATTAGTATATATGATATATTTAAGTAGCAATTTGGGAGTTGTTAGCAGTGGTTAGTAGAGTGGAGCGAGTGGTTGCGTTGACAGCACCGCTCTGGCGGGAATTTATAGCACCATAACTCCGTACCCGGAGTTCTAAACGGATCTACCGGAACACGTGTCTGCATTCGTCTGTCGTTTTCATATTTAATACTTAGTAAATACCTACTTTTCTCTGGATCTGGGGTTGTTTAGCTATTAAGTGCATATAAAACAGGGCTTTGCGGTTTTTAATGATTTGAAACAGCTATAAAGGGAGCTTATGTATTTTTCATGATATCCATTGGTAATTTTAAGGTCTGTCCGTAGATCAGGCTCTAATTTTGTTATTTTAGCAAACCAAAGTAACTGTTTGTATTTAGAATATTCACCGCTTCGATTTTGAAATATTTAAATGCCAGATCTCGTTAAATTTTACGTGACTAGGGGATTCGATGTACTAATGTTTTACTACGTGTGTATAAAACACGAATTAAACTGTAAACATTGAAATGACCAACGCTTCCTTTCGTAATAATTATTTCCCTTTGGCCAACCTATGAATATATTCACTTACTGAATCATAGATATCTTTTTAATTTCTGGAGATCTCATATACGAAATAATTTAAAATCTTTCAGATTTCACAATATTTGTATGCCTGTTAATTATACTTTGTACCTGTGCCTATAACAATTAGAAACGAAAGGTGATTATAGTAGGAACTCATTATCTAATATATTCTATTTAAATTAAAGAAACTTCGTAGCAAAAAAATCATACTTTTTAATAACTCTGTCTTAAATGCTATGTTTTTAGCAACAGACAAACTTTACTATGTGAAAAAAATCAATTTGAAGAATGCAAACAAATCTATTATAAAAACCGATCATCATTCTTCTTAGTTTTATTGTTTTAGGATTTCTACAACCTTAATAATGTGGTAAATCATGTGCTAACAATTAATTGTTATTTGTTAAATACGTGGTGAAACATCTAATTATTTATTAAAACGCGATTACTCAGCGAGAAGTTTCGTGAATGGGTGTACGAAATACACACAATGCCAACTATATACCTATGTTGAAACAGTTATATTTCATGCGATTTACAAACAAAGTGTAAACTGGTACAAACATTACATGATTTGTTAATCCAGAATTTCTCAGAGTGATTACAATCTTTTTGTTGGTGACACGAGGTTGCTAACTCTGCTACCAAACAAAAAAATAAAACTAAATTCTAAAAAAAATGCGGTTTTTTTAACTTTAGTGCCTTCCGATATGTAAATACATTGGTCAGCAATCTCTAAGATTACTTATAAATTTATAGAATGTTAACAAGTAATGGTGAATTTTTGATTGTTACTACTTAAAAAAGTAATGAAAACAGTAAATATATCATTCATAATATATAATAAAAATTTTGAATTGAAAATATGTTGGTAGATTATTATATAAAATAAATAAACAATATATGTAATTCTTCTTTTTCTTCTTCTTCTTCTTAAGCCCTTCAAATCCATTTTTGGATATAGGCCTTCCCTAATGTTTTCCATCTGTCGCGGTCTTGTGCTGTTCGGATCCATGTTAATCCAGCTATTTTCTTAAAGTCATCGTACCAGCGCATGGGTGGTCGTCCTTTTCCTCTTTTGTGTTCGTATGGTCTCCATGCTATTATTCTCCTGTTCCATCTGTTTGTGTTGCTTCTGGCCACATGCCCTGCATAACTCCATTTCAATTGGGCGATTCGAACTCCTACATCTGTTACTTTGGTAATGGATCTAATTCTTTCGTTTCGTATTTTATCCTTTCTATTAATGTTCAACATTGCTCTTTCCGTCGCCCTTTGAACTATCCTTATTGATTCGATGTTTCCTTTCGTTGTTGCCCAGTTTTCTGTACCATAGGTCATAGCTGGTATAATGCATTGCTCAAACACTTTTGTTTTGTTTTGTTTTGAGGCGTTGGGCTATTTTCTTGTTTTTTAGAATGAATGATAATTTACCAGAGGCGGCCCATCCTGCTTCTTTTTATTTCTTATTTTTCGTTGTTTTGGCCTAGTTCTATTCTCTGTCTCAGGTATATGTAATCCGTAATCGCTTACTCTTTCAATTTCTGTTCCTCCTATGTTAATTGGTACTTCTGGTCCGTGGTACATAACCTTAGTTGTTGTTAGGTTCATGGTTAGTCCTATTTTTGTGATTCCCTATTAAGGTCAACTTACTATCATATCTTCTAGATCTTCTCTAGTCTTTGATATAAGGACAATATCCTTTGCGTACCTTAGATTGGTTAACCGTTCCCCGTTTACGTTTATTCCCTGCTCCGTCCAATTTAATTTCTTAAATATATCCCGTAGCGCCAATGTGAAGAGTTTCGGGGATAGTGTGTCGCCCTGCCTTACTCCTCGTTTGAGCAGTACCGGTTTAGTCTTGTCATGCAAAATGTAGGTTGCCTTAGCTTCATCATTCAGTTGTTTTATAAGTTGGATATATCTATAGTCTGTTTTGCTGTTTTTCAACGCGTTGTATGTACTTACCCCAATGTTCCACACTGTCGAACGCTTTTTGATAGTCAATAAAGGCGAGATGTAAGGGAATATATGTAATATGTTGATAAAATTTATTACAATACAAAAAATTTACAATATTTAGGCTGTAATTTATTATGAATACTATTTTTTGGATTTCTGCAATTTTGTAGTTTTGTTGATATACGTATTTTGAAACTGATACCTATTTTATACACCAACATGGTATTAGGTTTGTAGGTCCGTCTCAAAACAGTAGTTCTGACAACATAGTTGTTAATAATGATAAAAATATTATTTTTTAGATTTCCAAATATTTTTTTATATTATTACAATAGTACCTATTAACAACTATCAATTTACACATGCACATTTTTACAATATTCAATTGTTGTATAAAATATGTATCAGTTTTCCTGTACTGAAAGTTAACAGCATTTTTGTAAAACATTTCTCTAGCATGGAAAGTTAACAAAGCAAAAAAAATAGCATCCAAAATGATCGAATGACCTACCTAAACCGTTAAACTAGAGAGTTGGAAGTAAAATTATAGTTATTTCATTTTCGAAAGGTACGAGCTTATATAGTAAAAGTTAATTGTTTACAGTTCGTATCTACATATCATGTATACATCTATTGTGCTATAGATAATTTGTATTTAGAGTTAACAGCAAAATAGGTGGCAGCGCATGCTCTTTAAAGTTAAACTACCGGTACTGCAGTTCTTAATTATGCTAACACAATATTACCAAGATTTTAAATATTTGTTGAGTTGTCGAGCAACAGCAAAATAAAATTAAAAAGAATATTTTTGAAAGGTACAATCGTACCAGAGAAAACTTAGTTAATTATACTTTGTATTTTTATCTAATTGCTTAATTTGTGTTACAGATAATTAGTTTCTAGAGCTAATAGCTAAATAAGTAGCAACCGATT
>JABXWE010043014.1:0-21949 GCA_014611495.1 Limonius californicus | reverse complement strand
TTCAAACCTGGCTTAGGTCGGCGAGATTTTTCTAGCGGGGAAAAATCTGAAAATGCGCCTTCTGTCGGATAAGAAGTAAAGCCGTAGGTCCCGTGCCACTACGATGTGTGACACGTTAAAAATCACTACTGAGGTTGGAATTACCCCAGATAGGCAAAATTCTTAGTTAGGGTGTACAATGGGCCAAATGTGGCCTAAGTGCATAGAGATGCTTGGAAAACCGCGTCCTAGATCTCGCTCTTTCAAAGCAAGCAAGCAAGCAAGCAACCATTTGACATCACTGTTTCTAAGCTGTTGCTAGAGAGGTGATTTATTTTTGTATGGCGCCATAAGGCTGATCTTCTCTAAAGTTGCAAATTAGCAAAACAAAAAAAGTATATTTAAATAATCTTTCCTGGAAAACTGAACATCAATAAATTAATAGACTCAGCAAAAATTCACAGAACCTACTGCATTGTAGGTAATTAACAGGCCATTGGCCTATACGAAGAAGAAGAAGAAGAACAAAAATTCTTTTTTATTTCTGGCAGGTATAACAAGCGTGTATAACAGTATTCACTAAAATATCATTTGGTAGCATTACGTAGGCACTAATTAGGAAATATCTGACTTGGAATTTATATTTACAAATTGTCTATCTTCGGGCAGTGACGTGTTGAACCGATTTTTTTATCATATCTTCTTTTACAATGTGACCGTAACATTTAAATTGCATTGTATTGGCAATGTTATAGCGGAAGACGTAGTTTTTTATCATGAAATTGTTCGACATATTCGTCTAAGGGGTAGATTTTGCTGTTAAGCAAACAAAAAATAATTTCTCTCTTAGAGTAGGATTTTGTAGGTGTTTTCTCTTCGGCTACGTTATGACAGCTAGTTTTATAAATTAATGAAGACATTTATGGCGGATTTGTAAGGTTTGAAATTAAACTGAGTTATAAACAAACCCTCAAAATTCTCTAGGTTCATGTTGTCATGATAATCACCTTTAGTTGTTTCACTTTTTAAAACTATTGAAGCATCTTTTACAAGACCCGAGTTATTACCTGCAAGAAAAACTATGTACAAGTATCCGTCACCAGCTCTTTTCATGCTGTTGATTAAGTTCTATCTTGCCTACTACTTCTGTGCGGCCCTTTGGTAACAATCCAAGATTAATCGAGAAATACTGATGTAAACAGCCCTCTTAAGCTGAATATCATTTTCTGCATTAGCTACAACATATTGCATGACGTTTTCTATTTGAAACGATTTTCTTTACATCAATTGCCTAATGCCGAAGTAGAAAATTGAAACACTTCTTTGCATTCCTCAATCATGCATTTGTGTAACGTTTGCATTGTTGCGTGCTCCTTGGTGGAATACATTTTGCACACTGTATCTCTCATGGAGTTCATCAATATTGGTGTTGCTTGGGTTTTTACATTTTCCTTCAAGTTATATACTGTAGCGTCTGATACTTCGAAAGCTAAGGAAGCTAACGACAAATGGCATTTGTAGGTAATATTATTATTTCTCCTTTTTGTAATCTTCAGCTATCATGTTTAAAACGTTCATAAGTATCACCTATTGGAACTGATCGTTATATCTTGGGATTTTGGAATGAACCTTTATAGATATTAAACAAAAAAGTTAAACAAACAGGAGGATATGTCTTCGAACATTTCGTGGAAACTACTAATACTATATTAGTTAAACAAGGGACTTCCAAGTAAAAAGAAGTATTGGGATTTCAAACATTGGCTTTTACTTGGGGTACGAACATTTCGTATAGGCGCCTAGACATATATTCTGTACGTATTGGCCCTCAGAGGTATATCCAATATTTGGCGTTGTATACAATTTAAATATATTTTAGCGTCGTTCGCAGATATTGGCTAGCAAACATTTAGCCAAACTGTATTCAATTCTTCCACGAACATGTTATCCAGACAATATTGGTAGCACATTGAATAAAAGTAGCCGGAAGAGAAAATGTTCAGCCAAGAAACCAATATACTTAGTTAAATATTGGTACGATACAAGGTAGATGTTGCGTGCTACTTGTGTATTTACGATGTAGGCAATAAAAGCAGAAAGCTCGAATCAAAACAATTATGGAGAACGGCAGACGAAATAAGCTGACAAAACTTCAAAACGTTCAAAATTACGTCAAATTGGATATGTATTTTTGTGACTTTGACAGAACTAATTTTAATAATAATGATAATTATCCTATCTTTTTTAAATTTTGATTTGTTGCTCAAAAAAATTGTAACGTCACTTTAAATACGTAATTACACGACTGTATTACTGTCCGTATTATTTGTATAATGTAATCAGAATAACACCGAGCAAATCTATTATATCTAACAAGAAATTAACGGTAGCTTACAATGTAGAACACAATAAAAATAAACCATGGTCTCTTGAGCCGCAAAAATGTGAAGGAATACTATTGAAAAAAGAATTTGCAAAACCCATACGGAGAGACATGTCATTCATAATCAATTACGCTAAATTTTACTTTCATAAAAAGAAATCCAGTTGTTTATTTGTAGAAGGACATTTTCTGACCTTTCCTGTCATACACAAGCAATACTTTCTTAACCTACATCTACGTCGATTCAAATCGACTTTAATTATTTTCCAAAGTGTTAGGAGAGGTCGATTTGATAATTTCATCTTTGTGAACCTTCTATTGATGAAGCGAAAATTGTTATAATATCGATTTTCTGCATGATTTAATTAACACGCTTTCCAGCTGTAGATTTTCTCATGACTTTATTGTTTCCAAGAAAATATCTGCCTCTAAGTTTACTCGGTTCTTTGGAAGTTTCTGCTTTACAATAAGCTGCCTATTCAATTATTTACTACAATGCCGGTCTATGATGTGTATACTCTACTGCTTGTAATCAACGATGATTATAGGAACTGATATTACCGAAAAAGTTAACATTACAACTGACTAGTTACAATCTTCTTTGCCTGCTGTTTTTAACTTGTCGCACTAATGAACCCCGTCCAGCATTCAAAGAATTCGTTTTCCATCTCATTACTCTTATCGGATTGTCTGTAGTTGTCGATTCCTTTCATTGAGGAGCACCGATTGCCTGCCTGGATCTTTTCAATTCGCGATTGTTGGTTTATAAAAGAGAAAATTTTATGCCTATGCAACAAGTTCGTAAAATACATGTTTATTCGTCTGTGATTTCAATATTATAAAAAACATCAGCATGTCTGCTCTTAGAATTTTATCTTGAAATTCATTATGCAGAAGTTTCACCCGAAGTTTCGCTTAAGGGGTTACTTAGTATTTACTTACACTTCACGGAGAAATGAGCATTGACTTGTCAAAGCACTTCCCTATTTGTGCTGCGGCCTTAAAGGGGTTCATCTATACATCAAACGAATTTATGCGTTAAGATACTCGCTTCGTCAGAGCTGTCCTTAAACGCCCGTTGCTAAACTAACGTCGCATCATAAAACGTGACGGATCTCATCAAGCACGCCTTAAGTAAGTATTATCCATATTCAAATTTAGCAGTGTTATCTCGTTTGGTAAATTTTGGGAATCTCTACTTAAAGCTTCCCCCGATGCACAGTTACCAGGTGTGTGTGTGAAAATACAACCTCTGATTCATGACACTCTTGAGGTCACCCACCATTGTCGATCTTGTAAATAATTTAATAATGTAAAAGGCCCAATACTTTCATATTAAAAATTAAAATTTACTTTGGTATTTATGATGTCGATCTATATATCAAGCGGTCGATATGTCAAAGAAGAAGTTCGGACACAAGCCAATAAAGCAGCAAAAATTGGTGGAAGCCTCAGAGAAACCATTTGGACTAACAAAACCATGAGTAATGAAAGCTAAATACGAATTTATAATACATGCGTGAGACCGATACTCACGTACGCCGCTGAAATCAGGGCAGACACATCAGCTACTAAAAGAATAACGAGAACAACCGAAATGAAAATTTTAAAAGCTATTAAGGGACACGAAGAAGGCTTTGGCGAGACCATGTGCAGAGAATGCCTGAGGAACGATTAGCCAAATGGGCCGAAACACAAAGACCTAATACCCGAAGCAGTATGTATGAATGACATATGGAGTACAGAGGTAAACATAAACACTAAGAAAAGGCTCCACTCAGCAATAAATTGGAAAAACTACTCTCACATATAGATGTAAAACGATAGCGTTTAGTAAATATAAAAGTAAAAGTTCTCGTTAGGCACAGAAACGGACTTTTGGAAATGCTCAACTCGAAACTCTAGAATACCCACAGCCAGACATAAAGAAGTAAAAAATTAGTAGAACAGCAGCTAACAGTAATTGAAGAAATAGAAAATTAATATGGATATGGCATGGACATGTACTAACAGTGACTGGTAACACAATGGCCGAAAAGTATTATGAATTACTCACCTGCACGTAAAAGGAGAAGAGCAAGATTGAATTAAAATAAAGGACAGAAGAAAGGAACCCACATTACAAAAGTTAACCTTGACTGTCCACAATATGGTCATTTCTTAATCTGGAAAGATGACCTACCAGAGGAACTTAAAGGCGTCCTTTGTGCATTCTTAGTGGTTACTACAAAATCCGTTAAATTCAACATAAAGTTGTGAAATGGTTATTCTAAGTAGTTAACTTGATCTCAACGAAAAATGTTGACTTTTGACTAACTTTCACGTGCACATTATAGCTGGATATCTTTAAAGCAACCTATAGTGGTTAGTTTTCGGTTACGCGTCCTATAACAGGTTTTAAAAGTTAATCGAAAGATACTTGTAAATTCCTGCTGAAAGATAATCATAGTAAGTTGATAATAGTTGCACATACTCTTGTGAATAACTATATTGCAATTGGATTTTACAATATTCGTCATTTTAGCTATAGACCGAATATCTTATTGTCCTGCAATTTCTAAGCAAATCGCGGTTGCATTTCAGCGTACTAATCAAAATAGATAATTCTTAACTATCTATGGAGATAATCGTTTCTCAAGTAAAAGGTGACTGTTAAATTATTGTGGCACTTGTATAAATCCAGAAACCGAAAGAAAGAAAGGAAACTTGGGAATATCCAAAAATATTCTAGAATGCTTATAGATTAGTCATAAGTACTTAACGTAGTCTGCCTTTCGAGTAGAACGTATATTACTTTAAGCATTATGATGAGGATAAGTAAAATAAGGGATTAACAATTCCATTACGGATATTTAGTATTGTGGCTTTAACAACAAAATTTAGCATGCTGATAAGTGATAATTTTTCTATTTTATAAATAAAATTAAAATAAATATTAAAAGATGAACACGGAACGGTCCACGACGTAAACTATTAAGGGGTGGAAGGTTGGACGGCATAACACATGCTCTGTGTCTCCTGAGGATTCTTACTTAAGCTATTAAATTTGCAAGGCATGGACAATGGTTATAATGTTAAGAAAGTAGGATCCGTTTCAGTTACAGTTCCATGCTTACTGTCTGCATCCTTTCCAATTATTATTATGGTGGCGGTTTCTTTTAAATCATTAAATATAATTAAATTTTTTACGGTGACAAGAACGGCCAGTTCTAATTTGTAGGTTCTGCTCTTCTTGGTTGGTGGTAAAAACGTTGGAAATGCAACTAAAAGCGTCGGTTCTATGCTGGTGACACATCGTAATTATTGGTTTAGGTTGGATCGATACCAATCAAATGTTCAAGCTACAGAAATTGAATCTAAACCGAATAACCAATTGGTATGTTATAATTTCAGTTACATTTACATCGAATGTCCCGTGTCCCTTTTCCTATTTGATGTAATATGTGCAGTTTTGTAATTAATAATCGTAGAATGTTTTTTGGTACATTGATTTACCTCACTGTTTTTAAAATATAATTTAAGTTTCCTAAAGCTGTATAAAACAAGGCCAATTAATAAATATTTTACCAAATTTATTACAATTCTAAGAAATTTAACTAATAATTATAGCGTATCCTACGCGCAATGAATATTGTTCAAAATTAATCTCAATGTAACACCAGATTGCATTTGATAGTTAATATTTTTTGTTATAGTGATTTTTCTATATTGTCTTTCTTTCTTTTATTATATTATATTAGTTGGAGAGCGGAAGATGACTTGCCACAAACATAAGCGTAAATTAGTTTAATGCTAGAAGATGTAAGCATAAAGTATTTATATCTGTTAACAGACAATTTTTGTTAAAAAATTATTATTTACTTTCAGTTCATACCTAGTGCCACAGAACTGGACATTTTATCCCCTACGAAAGTATAGGTCCGGAAGTCCGCAGAAAGACTTAAGAAGTCGCAGTAAAAACCACTGTCTTGGATATTAAAGTTAAAATAGACATTTTTTTTGCGTAGATAATTTTTTGTATTTAAAATGTTTCTCTATTAATACATTGCAATTGTTTCTAATATATTTTATAATTACCCAGTCTGTAAGAAATAAAATAATCATCTTAGTTCAAACCACAATAGCATTCCTTGGATAGAAGCTAGACTTGCCTTACAGATACGCTTACCGGGTGTTTTTTTTTGACAAAATGAGCATTTAAGTTTTAGTTATGTTTCTTAGTTCACTTATTTCCGTTAATGTGGATATCCTTCAAAGATAACCTTCTCGGGATGGTATAACGATTAACCACAGAGCATAACCTTTTGGTATATTTGGGGAGATGCCAAAAAGATGAGTATAAGGTTAGCTCTTGGAAATCTTTTACGGTTAACCAAAATACGACTTTCAAAGTTAGCTTTTGGATATCGCTTACGGTTAACCAAAAGATGACTTTCAAGGTTAGCTTTCGTACATCTTCTATGATTAACCTTTTAGCGACCTTGAGGATGCCTTAAAATTGCTCTATGGCTAACTAATTTGTGACATAGTTAACTTCTGGTTGACTGATGGTGACCTAGTATTTTTGAGAAGTTAACTTTTAGATTTCTTTTAGGTAACGTTAGTTATGTGGGGAATATTACACAAAACAAGAGTCTTACTGCAATGGATGCCAAAGATCCAAATACATGGCGACATAGAATTACTAACTATGAAATTATAAACGTTCACGGTAAAGTATTGGCTATGACGTTAATTTCGAATTAAAGAGAAGACAGGTGGTATAATTGACGAGACGCAATACATATTGAGGAAATATGGAGAAACCCACGATTTATTATACGCCTACAGTTTAGCAAGAGGGTACTAAGCAAAGAACAAGAAGTAAAGAAAAGGGACGACATACGTAGGTGCCTTAAAAAATGAATAGAAGCGGCAAGAATAGACACGGTTAGACACAGAGTTTTCTAAAGGAGGCACCAATTTCGTAGAAGCCAAAAATTAAGAATCATCAGTGTTCCAAACAAGAAGGGAACTACGCCAAATATATGTGATGAGCCAGCTTCTATTCACATTAGTCTTGGATACCGCAGTCAAAGAATGTAGATATAACGTCAGAGAATGCGGTGTTGGTAATTGGAAAATGGCGAAAGTCGGGTAATACTAGGGAAACCCGAAAAAGACTTGCAGCACAACGTAAAAATATATGGAAAAGAACTACAGAAGATAGGTATGAAGATCAACATTGAAAAAAGAAAAGAATGACAATACCATTAGATGAAAGTAATCATAGTATTGTTCAAGGAAAAAGAAAAGTCTTGGTTTAAATATTTAAGAAAGGTGATTAGTTGAAACGAAAAATACAAAGCAAAATCGATGAAAGAGTAGTAGCTGCAAGAAGACTTGTTAATACAATAAAATCTAATTTCTGGGGAAAAGCTCTAATAACAAGATAAGTAAAAGTAACAGTTCTTAAAATGTACTGATTCCTATGTTAGTGGATGGCGGTGAATCGTAGACCATGACAGAAAAAACAGAGTAACCTGTGCGGAATAAAGTTTCTTGAAAAATTGGGAGGAAATCCTGGAGAGACAGATTTAGAAATGAAGAGATGTGAAGGTTGCAGTAGACTGGCGCAAAACAGAAAACAACGGAAGACATTACGCAGTAGCGACAGAAACTAACAACAGTGGCGATCCGCAGTATGCACAACTCAACGCAGCAAGCATTACACCTAAAGTTAGAAAGGCTTTGGGTTATGAATGTACCTACACTTCCTTTCATATGAAACGCACCACCCATTACAAATAAAGCTACGGGTTTGACACTTTGCTAAAATAATCCTTCATTATTGCGTATGAAATTGGCAGGTTTTCATAAAAAAAGATTAACTATAATAAGAAAACAATAACAACAACGAAAACAAAATTAATAATGGGTAACATCGCCATGAACAGCAATTTACTCGTCGTCGCATGCTTTCTATCAAGTGGTCTATGTTCTCCTGGGGTATCTCGTTCCATATAACCTCCAGTTGGGGTCTCAGCTCGTTTAAGTTGTTAGGAGCTCTTGGCAATAATCTTAGTCGCCGGCCTATCATGTCCCAAAGATGTTCGATCGGCGATAAGTCAAGTGATCGTGCAGGTCAGGGCAACATTTGCTATTGTGCTTGTTGGAGGTACGTTTTGGTAATGTTTGCAGTGTCTGGACATGCGTTATCCTGTTGGAAAATACCGTTTGGCAACGTCTTCATGAATGGTACTAACACCGATTCCAGGACATTATGAATATAGGGACGAGCATTTAAAGTGCCTGGGACGAACACAAGAGGTGATCTTCTACCGAAACAAGTCGCACCCCAAACCAATACTCCAGGTGTTAAAGTTGTATGGCGTCTTTCAACAAACTCTAGATTTCGTCTTTCTCCTCGGTATCGACGTACCTTCCTACGGCCGTCATTTGCCCAGAAACAAAATCTTGATTCGTCACTGAAGACAATGCCGATCCATTGCTGATTTCAATGCCGCTCTTCACACCAAGCAAGCCTAACAGCATTTTGATGCACAGATAAAGGGAGCCGTTGGAATGGACGGTAAGAGTGCAGTCCAGAAGAAGAGATTCTGCTGTAAATTGTTGCCATTGACATGCGGCGGTGAAGAGCTCGCATCCAGTCTACAGCAACAGACCTTGTTGTTGGAAAGCAGTCTCGTGTAGTCGTTCTTCGAAGAAGTCGATCTTTACGAATATTGCTGCTACGTTGAGGTCTACCAGCTGGACGATGTCGCTGAATAACTTTTCCTGACCAATCAGACCATATTCGTGCAACTGTAGTGTGGTCCCGATTTACCCTTCTACTAATTTCACCAAAACAAATTCCATCTTCTTTCATGACGATAATTTGACCTCTATCAAAATCGGAAGTGTGGTTAAAATTTCTATGTTGTCTGGCATTTTAAAACATTAATTCTGTCACAAAATGTAACAAAATCTCGAAACAACTAATTAATGTTTACTAGATGTTGTTTTGTTTCTAACCAACAAGTTGATGAGAGACAGTAGACGAAAACCACAACCACTTGATTTAATTAATGGAAAGAGTGATCATTTCATATGCAATAATAAAACATTATTTTAGCAAATTTTCCAACACTTACCTTTATTTTTAATGGGTGGTGCATTTCATACGAAGCTGAGCATATATGTACATATATATGTGAGTTATTTGATAAGTGTCTAAGGCTGCATAATAACTAGTGCTACCATCAGAGAGCTTTCATTCTCATTCCCCAACAAGGAAATGTATCATTTTCTAAATTTTCTAGATTTTCAAGTTGGGATTATAGTAAAAACCTTTGTTAGTAATTTCAACATATTATATTAAGTTCTAAAGTGAATGTCAATGATAAATAGTGTTTATGTAATTTTCTGGCATATTAATTAATCGGATTGGGGATTAAGGATTGGGCAGCAGAAACTACTTAAGAATGTTTGTTAGCAGATTTCTCCTTCCAAATGTGAATTTACAAATTATAATCACAGTTTTACATAGTACCTTAAATCTAGTCGAAAGACTTTCTGCCAAAACCTAATGAGGGAATATTAAGGTCTTTACTATAGTTTAAAAGTATCGACTTCAAAAGACTATGTGTTCAACATTAGGTTAGTGTTGTTGTATATTTATTTTGCCCTTGTACAGCTAATCATCTCCAATATGGACCATACACTCGCGCTTTAGCCGCTCTTGGCTATATTTTCTTAGTGGGTACGTCCACTACCGGTTGTATTTCTATTTAACAGTAAACTTTGCTCTGGAATCAGTGATTTAGGCAAAGATATTTTCATGTCCTGGCAATGTGTATCTAATGTGGGATTTTAGAACGTTGATACGATACTTATATTGATATTAGTAGGCTGAAGGTGTACGGGAATGGTCAGGCAAATTGTAGAAAATTTTTAACAATTATCTTATTAGCGTTAGGGTGTTTTAAACTCTAGATGATAACAATTGATAGTTTTTTTGCTATTTTCTATAAACTGAAATCGTTATAAATTTTGTCGAAGGCCTAGACCTCGATAGACAAACGTAAACAATAATAATTACATTAGTTACCTTCGTCGCATAGTTTAGTATGAATAATTACTGTCTCTTACCAAACACTTCATTTGAAATTTATTAAGTTCGATACGGTACACATAAATTTTGCTAAAACGGACACCTTCCATGGTTTTCCATATTGGGAGTAGGAGAACATTGTTTCAATGCAAATTAATATATGTAATTTTAAAATATACAAGTTGTTCACAGTGGTATACTAGTTCATAGCGATTGAAACTCATTTCTTTACTTTTGTTAATTAAATATTAATAGTTTTAAACCTCTCAAATGCAATCAGGAAGACAATTATATGTAACATTACAATAGCAGAGAGTTTCCGAGAAATGAATGCGTCTTAGGTCCACAATAAAACTCCCAAGAGAAATTACGACGGCGCATGAGGTTTTCCACGATATTAGCATTAATTTTAATTAAAGTTTGTTAAAACCATAGAAACACCTAATTTTGAAATTCTATTCAACATGTAAATTTTTACATCACTAACTACAGCAAACTGCACGTTCAATAATAAAACACTCTATTTTAGTGTAATTATAAATCAGAACTAATGTGTGGTAGAAAAATCTCTTCGTTTTTGCAAACGACAAGGAAGACAAATAGAACGAATTAAACTTTTCCATTTCCGGTTTGGCTAATGCATTTTATTTAATCTCATTGACCACGTAACCTAAGTTATTGTGCAGTAGAAGTTGGGAAATTTATTGCGGCGTTCAATACAGCTAATGAAGTTCCCCAAGCATAAATCTTGAAAAAGAACAACAAGCTCAAAATTTACTGAAAATAGAACGAATTCGCGGAGAAAGTTTTGCAAGAAATGTGTCTTGGAAACCGCCAGCGAACTGCCAATCAGAACTAAATAAAACTGACATCAAGGACAACTACTAGGATTAGCGGTTATTTTTCCGACTTTCTGGAACCGCGAACGCGGTGTCACTCTAACACAAGAGAATTAATTTACGATTCTCAACTCTCAACAACTAGTATTTTATATTAAACTTTGAGTTCGTAATTTATTTATTAGTAAAATTTTACAAAATATAATTAAGAGAAGCTTTAGTATAAATAATATCACAGCATTTATATGGTTATAACTTATGACCATAAAATATTTAATACCTGCAATGATTAATCTTTTATTTGCATAGAAGGGTACTTTTTTATATTTTTAATAACTCGATCGCAATGGAACACTTGAAGTAAGTACAGTAGAAGTCCGTTATATCTGTGTAACCTTTATTTGTTGAGATGATCCTGATGCCTTATTAAGATTTTCCAAAAGTGGCTGGAGTACCTACAAATCAAAGTTGTTGATTTAATAACGCCAACTGATCCCCAGCGGAATAGCCAACTCACGTTTCGGTTGTCTTGAGAATTCACAGAAACCCATTCTTGCAAAGGTTCCGATAGGTCTGTATGAGCTCCAGTTCTGTAAACATTTGGATTTCGAAGTCTGACATGTTGCAAAATCTGAACATCTTCTGGATTCCTTCTATTGACGGACAGAAGGGGTAATCTTAACGTGGGTGGTTGCCAATTGGTGCACATTAATCTAGGTTGTGATTGCAAGGATGTGGTACTTTTCTGTAAATTCCAAACAGTAAAGGATATTACTTACACCTTGCGTGTCATATTCAAACTTACGACAGGTTTGCTTATTAATTCTTCCGGACCGGCTAATTTGACATAGGTTTCAGACGATCCTTTGTGTAGAAATTCGTCAATATGCCGTTTCCCTTCTTGACCTTCATCGTTTCGTAAGGGAATAATATCGGGGTTTACGTTTTCAATATTCCTTGTACTGGGATATTCATATTCCGCTTCCGCCTGGACCGAAGATCTACCATTCTTGGATTTCCTACTATTATGTTTACGTTTTCCACATGAACGGCAAGCTCCAAGTATTACAATAATTGTGAATATTATAATCAATACTACACAAATTGTAATTGATAGTCTTGGTGTGATGTGTAATCGCACCGGAACTGATGCTGAAATGTTATGTAATTCAAATTAAAGCCTACGGAAAATTTAAAGCTTAGTTTGGGAACGAAGCGTCGCTCTTTAACAAACAAATGTTTTACTAGGGTTTACACTTATTAAACTAAATGTTTTAGCACCGACAGAACCATAAAAGGGTTGCTGTATCGCTAGTTACGGAATATTCATCTATACCCCTAATAAAGGGCTGTAAATCTCGGCAATCTCTCGGAAGAGCTGTAACAGTAATAGCCTCGGGAGGCTGAGAAGTAGAAGTGCCCACAAGTGTATGGGAATTGGCGTCATATACTTGTAATAGATATGTTAAAGATTTACGACGCGGGATCTTAGAAACCTGGAATTTTATACGAAGATGGTAATGCGTGTGGGAGGTTTCGGAGCAGTTTTCGGGCCGAAGCAGCACGTCTTTGAATAATAAACAAGAAATAAAGCATTATTAAGGCAACCGGGATGTACATACCTGCAAGGGTTTCTTCTAATTTTGGGATGATAGCAGTTAAGCGTGTTGTTGTGCTTCTGGCCTTTTCGTTGGTCACGTATAAATCGATCTGTATTTCTAGACTTTGAATCAATCCAGTGATTAAGAACGTTGGCGAATCTGATGTAATGTTTTTCAACAATTTACGGCTCTGGGTATCATAGACTTCGGCAATAAAAGCTTGGTTCGAATCGTCACTCAAATGATAGGCGCATTTAACAAGTAACGATTGATGTGTTGGGTTTAGCAGAGAGCAGTTGGATAATGGATTGGGTTTATCTATCCAGAACGAATTATTAAGTGAAGCGCAGAAAACATGAATGTTAAACTTACCGATAAAGGTGATGTGAAAAATACACGGTTCTTTCTGGTTCCCAACTACGTTGGATGCCGAACAAAGAAGCATTCCATAATCATTTTCAGTCATAGGTGTATAGGATATGCTACTTGAAGTGTCATAAAAAGGAATTACATAAGGAGGGATCTGAGGATTATTAAATTCCCAAGCGAACTCGACTGCTGCTGGATTTGCTTCCACTACACAATTTACTTTAACGGTTTCATGTAAAGAGACTTCATATGTAGCAACGTGTCCTACGCGGCAAACTGGTGCAACTGTAATTGGAACAATAATATAGAATAAAATCACAGATGATTATGAGCTTCTCACATATAATTTCCAGACTTATAGGATTGCTTTCACCTTCGCCTTCCTGGTTGATTCCGATGCACGTGTAAGTGCCCGACCTATTTCTACTTACGTCTTGAAGCACCAAACTCTGATTACTTAGAATTATACCTTCGGTTCTGTTGCTGTATAGCATTTTACCCTAGAGATTTATATCTACATTTTTAGCATTAATATGTTAAATCTGCTTACATTGTACGTCCAGCTGAGTTTATATACCCACGGATTAGATTTAATGTTGCATTCGAAGTATACGTCACTACCCTCTTCAATTCCGTTACTTAGTTTGTTACTGAGTTCTAAACTAACCAAAGGGACATCTGCAAAAATGATTTTAATTAAACATGCTCCCGCAGGAAAGTTCAGTAGTTAGTTTAAAACTGTTTGAGGATTCCATTGATAGACTTATTATATAAGTTCCTAGTTGAACTTTTTACGTTAATCATAATCAGTGATTGTTGTTTGATTGAAATAGGTGCCATAAAATTACTTACGATATACATTTATTTTCCGTCTACGTTCGATGATGTCTTTGGAAATTTGTGGCTGTTCAACAATGCAGGAAATATACTTTCCTTCGTCATTCAGAGATGGAGTGAAGTGCACAGTGCTCATTGTTATATTTCCATTTGTATTAGTCTAAAAGATTCTCAATTAGCAATATATTTAATTTAATATCATTATTGTAATTATATGCTCAAATATGTCCTACATGGCTATCGTATTCTTTTAGTTCTTGTCTAGTTTTTATTTTATAATGCCAAAATTTAAACTTACAGCTACTGGTGCGCCACTCAATTTAGTACCTCCTTTCCACCAGGAAATAATTGGAGGAGGTCGAGATCCAACTACTTCACATTGCAGCTGATGGGTTTTTCCTTCTGAAAAAGGTTTGTTCTGCCCTAGGATTTTGACTGAAAGGGGCCGTACTACGAATAAAAATAATTCTGAAATAACCAGTTCAAATAATGTGTTATAAGTGTAAAATGACCGGTTGGTTTAAATCCTCATACTTCCAATACGGGAACGTATTATTTACTAAATTAATGATACCTAGAGAATTTTTATGCATTAACCTCCACTTTATCAGGTTTCGGGAGTAAAGCCGATTATAACATGCACTTGTAAAATCGTACTACGAAGACGATAACCCATGTCATCTCAAGGCATAAATACATCAATTTTTTTTGCTTACTTATAGTTTAGTTAAATAAATCCAAAAAGGGGACATCTGCCGAATAATAATTCTAATCAAACTGGATTTTTGCACACATCTTCATTTATGCATTATAAGTAACGTGAAAAAGTTCCCATCGATGTCAGAGAGCCCTCACATACTTTGTCAACGTCAAATGTTAGGAAAATGGTTTTACGTGGATATTTCACTTCCTCTTGATAGGACGACAATTACTGCCAGGAAAAAATTGTAGATAGGACAATTCTGTATAACAAAGTTGATATACATTTCTTCCGTACGAGCAACCGTTTTTACGTTATGCCCACAAAGCATCACCTGCATAGAATAAAGTAATAACAACGATGCATTCGTTTCCACATCAACTTTGCGGTAGAATACAACGTGCGGTTTTACATGGCTTCCCCGGTAGGCCAAATCCATGTTTGCAGTATTAGGAGTCTTCCTGGTTAACGTCTTCAACCTCTAACATCCCTTCTTCCTTTCCGACTTTTTCAGGATCACTTTCTTTCTCTGATGTATTTGATGTTATGTGATTTTATTCGAATTCTCCTAGATTAGTAGAAGAAGAATTAAGAGTGATACTGCGGCAATAATGAACTTACAATGACCACAAACTACGGATCATAGCAATCTCACCCACAATTTGTTAGACAACCTTTGGTACAATTACAACAACTGTTGAGGAGTACGTCTGGCGCATGTAGCTCCAAAAACAGCTACAAATTACCTATGCCCACTGATTAGGACTTAACTCATTACCTAACCAAATATTTACTTGGTAGTAGACATGGTCCAGATGCTGTTGAGAGGCTGCAGCTGTTGGTGGGAGTAATGAAATTATAACCAGCGTATGGTGACGTAAGCCCCATCGATGATGTAATACATCACAGAGAGAGAGAGAGAGTGATACTAACGGAAAGGAAAAGAAAGACGTGCCAAAAGTTAAAATTTTATAAACATGGATTAGTCTTATCGCAGAAACCAGCATAAATGCGCACCTTGCATTCTAGCTCGAAGATGATGTGGAAAGGAATGACTCACTGATAATGCTTTATTCTAAATAGTTGGTGATTTGTGGACCATATAACGTGAAAACGGTAGCTCGTACGCGAAAAGTGTATAAGACCTTCTTTTAGATTTACGCAATACTAATTTTCATACAACAATTATTATTATTGTACGAGTTGCGACGTATGCGAAACCGGCATGATATCAAAGGGGACGTTTTACATTTTACACATAATGCCTCAATAAATGTGTGCGCCAAAATCCATCTCCTTCTCCTTCTTCTTCTTCTTCTTCTGATTATAGGCCAATGGCCTGTTAATTACCTACTATGGAGGAGGGGTTCTATGAGCCCTCTTTTGCACATATGCCGGGTAGGAGGCTAGCCTAATCCGTCGTACACAGAAGAGAAGTTCCACTACATGGTTTACTATTGTCAATGATGTTTGCATGATAACTGGGACCGGCAGTTTTACGTACCCTCTAAAACACGACCGGTTGCATATGCCACTAAAATCCATCTTTATTAGAATTTTTGGCAAATTAATCCCTATTATATGGGACTGTTAATAAAGAAACAAATAAAATATAAAGAATTCATTCAATTTTGTCAATTGTCGGTAAATGTATACACTTACTAGTCAGTGTATATGTTACTGTAAAAGCCCTAAATATGGTTAATCCTAGGTATAACGTGTACATCCTAGGATTTACCAAAATCGAAAAATAAATGACCGAAATGTTATTCAGTTAGATACGGTAAATCGTAGGATTTATAAACTACTGTTGGTAAATGTCCGTTCTAGAACCAACGTAATTAGGAAGTTCGTAATGTCATTTCATTACGAAATAAGAGGTATGTATTACCACAATTAAAATGTATCAAAGTTGTTCGACATTCACAAAATAACAACAGTACATATTCTGTGTGTATAATTGCAACATATGAGACATAACAGTGAAAAACCCCTTAAGAGAGAAAAAAACTATCACTGACAGCAAAAATTGTTATTGCATGAGAAGCTTTCATGACACTTCGAATTACTAAGCTTGTTTCAAGTTTTGCACATGGTACATCTCCGTGTTCAAATACATCATTGATATCCTTGCCTACCAGACAGGGACATCTTTCGTACAGTTCCTCATAGTTATGTCCTTATGCACTATATCTAAGTTACTGATAAGACTTTCTTTACAGACAGTAAACTGATTTCTAGTAAACAACTGCAATAGAGTTCCTGCTGTTGTACCAAGGTGATAGATTCTTTACTATGAAAGTCCATAATAATGGCTAATAGGGTTCTTGGAGCTGTTTAACTGCTACAGGGAAATTTCCTATTTCAAGTTATTCTCATTTTTTTTGTTACTTTCTCCCATGCGCGATGAGATTCAAGTCTTTGGCGTTTGATACTTTCACTGATAGTATCATAACTAATTCCAAACCTGCAGGATTCTTTTCATCGCTGAAAGTGTCTGATTGATACAATAAATCACTTTCGTGATTGTTCTCATGCAACATGCTGGATTGACTTAAAGACGGATGTAGAACTATGGAAGTTTCTTCACATGGGTCTGCAGTATTGTTACCGCATGTAATTGAGGTACAAATAATATTTTGAGGTCCTCTTCACTATGAAAACTAGCAAGCAGGTTAGCTGGTATATTTGTATTCACAAGACCCATTCTTATAGCACAATCAAACATGGTCTCATGAGGTGACCGTTTAATACCGTCATTGGAAGCTCGGTTTTTCATAGTCTGCACGAACTTCAATGATTCAGACCACCCTCGAGAGTGATTTGTTTATGCCCATGTTCTTGTCATATTGTGAATGTCCAAGTTGGCCCGTTCAACGGACCCTTGTGATTGGTTATGCCGTGGCTTATTTTACAGGGTGTCCCAAATTGCCTTAAAAGCTTCATGTAAAGTTTTTCCTTCAAGAATTCTTAAGGCAAAACTGCAAGAAAAACTTTGGTACGCAGCTTAGTTTTCTTGTAGGATGGTGTCAAAGTTCATACATTTAGTGCAGAATTTTAGCCAAATGGTTATTAGAAATTAAGTAAAACATGTATTTGCTTAATGAAGAAACTTAAATTAATTCAAAACTGCTAATTAACATTGAATTAGCTATTTAGTGCTTTGCTTGGAAGTACTGTTAAAAATCATACTCTGATAAAAATTTCTAAAATCTGTTGTTTGCGTTTTGACACGTGTGTCAAGTAAATCAAATTTCAATTGACACTACGAATTCTGCATTAAATTCGCTTTTAATTCGTGTTATTGAGTTCACTTGTGTCTTGACGATCATTATGGCGTATGCTATACACGGATATGAATTGGATTCTTGCGGAGTGTGAGGGAAAGTGCAATGAGGCTGCTAGGGTTTACGCACAGCATTTTCTTACTAGAAGACATCCAAGCCACGTAGTAATTCGAGCTGCAAATCACAGATTTTGAGAAACTGGAAATATCCTTCCTGTTCAAAATTGAGATAGAGGTCGACTAAGAACTGTTAGAGACAATAACTTAGAAGAGGAGGTTCTTGATCTAGTAACTGCAGAGCCAAGTATTGGAGTGCGTACTGTTTCTAGAGTTGTTGGTGCATCAAAAACCACTGTTCACAAGATCATAAAGTATGATGGCCTTTATCACTACCATAAAGTCAGGGTGCAACATTTATTTAGAGGAAGATTATGAAAACGGAATTACTTTCTGCAACTGGTAGGTACAACAACATAGAAGAAACCCGAGATTTGTAAATAATATTTTATGGACAGATGAAGCCACTTTTACACGAAATGGTATTTTTAACTTCCACAATCAACATATTTAGGCCCATGAAAATCTCCAGGTCATGCATGAAAGGAATTATTGGGTTAGGTTGTCGGTCAGTGTATAGGCAGAAATCGTAGATAACAAATTGGTAGGTTCTTTTGTATTACCTCGGCGATTGAATGCTAACAATTACTTAAATTTTCTAAACGGCGATCTCCCAACATTGTTAGAATATAACCCTTTATTGGTTTGCCGCGATATGTGGATGCAGTTAGACGGGGCTCCATGCCATTATGCTGCTAGAACGAGAAACTGGGTTAGGGAATTTTATCCAAGAGAATGGGTCGGCCGCGGAAGTACAGTGGTCTGGCCTCCAAGAAGTCCAGATTTAACACCACTGGATTTCCTCTTGTGGGGCCATTTGAAAAACATGGTGTATGTGACGCTAACTGAACATCAAGAAGAACTAGTACTTCGTATTCGTGAAGCAGTAGCTACCGTTAATGAAGCAATGCTCCAGCGTGTCCAACAGACCACCATTACAGGGGCAGTCATATGCCGTGAAATTGGTGGCAGAAATTTTGAACATGTTCTCTGAGATAAGTTATCTTTTTACAAAGCACTGTATCCTAATTTTTACTTTAAACATTTTAACTGTTGGCCTACTGATTTTAGTTTTTTTCTATGTAGCTTCAACAGTGTTGCCTAGTTTCAGATTCTTTAACTGGCTCTTATGAGGAAACTAAGCGCGTTAAGAAGTTCCTGTTTTCAATTTTGAGGTATATATCGGTTGTAGAAAAAGCTTACTTGAAGTTTTTAAGGCAATTTAGGGACATCCTGTATACAATTTTCACGTGGAACTAAGCTCAGTTACAATAGAATTTAAAAAATCTCTTCCATTAATCGAAAGAAGTATGGCAGTAGCCCCAAACAATGTGAAAATGTCAAGAAGTTGATATGCTCTTTCTTCTTGATGTTCCTTAGCAGTTTTGCTGTCCATTTTGATAGAAACGTTCTGAAGATGACATGACTATATAAAATACTTGGTTCGGCGTAAAAAGTGACAAAAAGGAAGGTTTTTTCGTCACCCCACGTGCGACAAAGCTCAGTTACAACAGGATATGAGAAATGTCTTCCATTATTCGAAAGAAGTATGACAGTAGCCACAAACAATGTAAAATGTCAAGCAGTTGATATGCTCTTTCTTCTTGATGTTTCTTAGCAATTTTGCTATCCATTTTGATAGAAACGTTCTGAAGATGACATAACTATATAAAACAATTGATTCCGCGTAGAAAGTAATAAAAACCAAGGTTTTCTCGTCGCGCCACGTGGGAAGAAGCTCAATTATAATAGAATGTGAGAAATGTTGATATGCTCTTTCTTCTTCATGTTTCTTAGTAATTTTGCTGTCCATTTTGATAGAAACGTTCTGAAGATGTCATAACTATATAAAACACTTGATTCGGCGTAAACAGTAATAAGAAGCAAGGTTTTCTCGTCGTCCCACATGGGAAGAAGCTCAATTATAACAGAATTTGAGAAATATCCTCCATTATTCGAAAGAAGTACGGCAGTAGCCGTAAACAATGTAAAAATGCCAAGAAGTTGGTTTACTCCTCCTTCTTCATGATTCTTAGCAAAACTAATAAGCAACAGAATTTTTACGTCACCCCACGTGGGACAAAGCTCAATTATAACAGAATTTGTGATCTCTATCATTATCTTAATGAAGTATGATAGTAGCCACAAACAAAGTGAAAATGTCAAGAAGTTAATACGCTATTTCTTGATAAATGTTCTTAAGCTGATATGACTGTACAAAACGCTTGATTCATCATAAAAGGTAATAAACAGCTAGGTTTTCACTTAACCCAACTTGGAATAAAGCTCAGTGATAATTGAATTTAAGAAACCTCTTCTATTATCTGAATGAAGTATGACAGTGGCCCCAAACGAAGTGAAAATGTCAAGAATTTTATATGGTATTTCTTGCTAGATGTCCTGGAGATGATATGACTGTACGGAGCGCTTTATTCAGCGTAAAAGGTAATACACAACAACTTTTTCTAATTACGTACACTGCTACTGCAAGTTCGTAAATACTGCCCAAATGATGAGCTGATGTCCAGGTAGTCCTTAAGCATACGCGTCCAAACGAAGGTGACATTTACCAGCAATAGTTTGTAAATCCTAGGATTTACGATGTCTGAATGGTAAAAGCCCGAAATTGCATCTCGTTGAACATCATTTCGGACATTTACCATGTTGGTAAATCCTAGGATGTAAGAGTTAAACCTAGGATTAACCATACGTATACTAATTTCTAAAGTAAACGTATTTTCAATCTATCAATAGTAAGCTTTGACAAGTAAATTCATACATTTTCATATTTAATTTAGTAAAAGTCTGCACATTGAAATTATATATTTATTTAACCTTCCTAGTTTATTGAATAAAGTATTACATTCTAATTTAATTTACTAAATGTATAGAAAAATACTTTAAAAAGTGTACTTATTTTAGTTTATCTAACCGTTCATTGAATAATATTCAATCAACGTTCTAATGAAATATTCGTAAAATTATAAAATAAAGTGCTTCGTAACATGAAACAAGCGAATTATTCCTGTACGGTAGCCTATCAACTTGTTAACTGTATTTTGACAGTGTATAAATGTATGGGAAATATGACCTCTTACAAAAAATATGAATATAAAAGGTAAATACACAAACACCTGTCCAAAAATCAAAATTGAAAAATGTAACATAAAAATTCAAGTAATCGTAATAATTCCGTGACTCAGCCTTATTCTGATTTTGTTAAATTTGTAAATTTAATAGGAATAGTAAGCATTTTTATATTGAGTTGATTCTTTAACTAAAATCTTAGGTAAATGTATATGCTGACTAGTATACATTTGCTACGCTTTAAGCTCTTACTCCAATTACTTCATTTAATTTTGTTTGGTTTGTTTACTCGAAAGCCACTTGATATTAAGGTTGTAAATAAATTATGCCTTTAAACATTCGAATGATTATAATAATCGAGATATTCATTCGAATTAATCCTTCGAATCCAAAATGTGTGTGCATTTCGGCAATGCCAGAAATGTCTCGCATTCTGCCTTTCGAATGATGACTGCTTGGCACTCCCGCTCTTGTCCCGAATTGTTTTTTGCGGTTTACGACTGAATTCTATTCTGTATTTATTTAAATTTCGTCATATTGTAAGATTAACCTGATTGTAAATGCTGTTTTATGGATTCCCGTGTTATAAGCTATTACATATTAATGACGTTTCTAATTATTTAGCTAACTTAGCTGCTAATAATGGATAAAGATAAAAT
>JABXWE010043013.1:0-18922 GCA_014611495.1 Limonius californicus | reverse complement strand
TAATGCAATTATATTTTCACTTTATATTTTTTCTATTGCCTGTTGTATCCCTAATGTAACGCCGAGTAGTGTTATATTGTTTCGATCTTTCGATGTTGCTTTTCCCTCTGTATGGGATACTCGGTATTTTTCATGTTTCTGATTCCTCTGATTGGCACCCCATGGATTGATTGAATAGCCTATATACTGTTATGTTCTTGTGCTTCTGTCGTTGTTCCTTTCATTTTTCGTAACGTCTCAATTATGATTTAGATAGTGCCATAAACATTTTAATGAAAGGCATACTCACGAGATAGTATAATATAGTATATGTAGATAGTATAAACATACTTCTAATAGATATGACATTAAAAACTCAATTTAAATAAATGGTCTTATTTTGTATGTGGGATAAATAATATTTATACAAATTTTTATTTCTTAAGGGGCTGATAAACAGCTTTAAAAGATAAGATATACGAATGAGAGTGGTTTTAATGATCTGAATAGAATGCGGGACATAACATTTAGATTCAATTCTCAGTTTTTAGGAAGGTGGTAGTGCTTTTTACCGAGGATAGCTGTCACATGCTTTTTTTAGTGAATTGATTGTGAATTTAAAGGAATGCAACCCTGTTAGAAGTAGTTCTAATACTACCAATAGAATAAAAACACATAATTAATTTTCTATAGTGTTAATAGTACATCGTAACGAATGAAATGCCTATGGAGGAGTTTTAACATAAGTTTTATGAATAGGATGCTAAAAGTCTCAAATGTATACATGTTTACTTTGTAAGGTATTAACAGTTTAAAAGATGTTGGTTATGAGGATGGTTTAACATCATTTTTCTAATCAATATGCAAAAGCGTGCAATTGTATAAACGTTTCCTTTTAGAGTGTTGAAATGACATTTTAAAGGATGAAATGCCCACACAAGTAGTATTTCATAGTGTTTGATGTCGCCTCTCAATGTTCAAATTTCTCCTTCATTCATCTCCGTTGTTTATTCATTCTAAGGCTTGTAGCTCTTCTAATGCCTTCTTCCCATGTTCTTTGCGGCCTTTCGCATTTTATTCTTTCTAGAGGTAACCATTTAATTACCGCTCTCGGAAGCCTTTTCTCGTCCATTCATTTAAGTGGTCATAACTAATCAATTGCTTCTGTTCTATATATTTTTTTATTCTATTGTCGACAGTGAAGATTTCTCTTACTATTTTATTTGTTATACGAACTTTTCTTAATACTCTGCTAAGCTTCTTAATACGTCCATTTCGACTGTTTAAATTTTTTTCCGCTTATTAATTCCTCATATTTCTGTTTCATATACTATACTCTTCATTAAATGTTCAATTTTCTTTGTCATGTTCTCACTTCACCAAATCTTTTGAGTGCGGTTCTTGTTTGGAAAATTCGTGGTTCTATTTCATGTATGCAGGCAATCTCTGTGTATTTTTATTTCCAGTTATTAATTTGTATTCTACGTACAGTAGTGTTTTACTCGTCATCTTCTAACTGTAAGTTTTGTGATAGTTATTTAATACGGTGATATTTAGTTTTGTCAGTATCAATGGTAAGCTCCCATTCTCTGTATTCATCTTAGTTTTCGTGTAATAAATATCTTCTATATCTTTGATATCATGTGCAAATACTACCTAGTCACAGGTAAATTGTAGTGTCTATAAATCGTTGTTATTCATTTCTACCACCATACTATGGCACTTCTTCCACATGTTTAGACCTTATGCAATATACATTTTAAACATCATAGGAGACTACCAACTTCCTTGCCTTTTTTGATAAGTATTCACAGGTTTGATATCAAGTTGTTGTATTGTTCCGTTCCTTAAATATCTTTATCACTGTGTGATGTATACTAAGCTCGTGCAGTAGCGCAATCTTACAATTGGCACGTTATAGTACGCTGAATCTACGACAAAAGATGTAAAAAAGTATGAGTTTAATGCAGAATGTGTTACCTATAGTTGATTGTTCAGCTGTAAATCCACTTTGTTCTTCGGATTCGTAGTTTTGTATTCTTTTACTTCTTGTTGTATGTACGTATATCCTCTGTACGCTTGTACATTTTGTAGACATCTAAGTTATTATCCTAATCACTTCTTAAGCTTTGTTGTTTAATAAGTCTAACCAATTATGCAAGGGCCTGTCTGTTTTCCATTTTTTGCAATGTTATAATATTTGTTGTTGCATCCACTTCCAGGTTTATATATTTTTCTTCGGTTATTATATCCTATTCTTCATCTTCTCGGAATTCTATATTTTCTTTGCTAAGTACGTTTCTGTAATGTTCTTCCCATCGTAGTATATAGATTGTTTGTAGGTTTATATTATATTTGAACATATTGGCCTAAATATATAGGCCGCGGAAGATTACATTTACGTTTAAGAGTGAAATGCACATTTTAAAGAAAGACATATCAACGAGAGTGGTATTAGCATGATTTATACAATTTTCTGAGGTATTTTACAAGGAATGACCTGAAAAGCTATTGTTGTACCACTTTTTCTCTCATTTGCTTAAGAGTTGAAGTGGCAAAGAGGAAAAACATATATTTAAATTTTACGCCGCATGAGAGAGAATTTTGTAACTAATAATGTGAATATTTTAGCATATAAAGAAATTGCCGGTTTCTACAAACCAGATAAAATATATCCATACTGTTTTGCATTTTATATTGCAAATAAATCAAACCAAACTATAGCTTTTTTAATGAGATGCTAAAAGCAAACTCTAAATTAACGTGAAGGAGCACCGTCTAATTTGCTACGCCACCACTAACCGAAAACAGTAATAAATTTGCACTGCCAAACTGCAGCAAGAAACCAAGAAACAGTTACCTAATATAAAACACCAAAGAAATACCAGAAAGGTAACCTTAATATTCCACATTAAAAACACTAACTAATGTTAGTGGAACGGTCAGTGTTTTCCTTGAATTTTTATAGTTTATTTGAATAACTATTAATAAATTGCAGGAAATATCCGATGACAGATTTCATATCACATTATGATCTGTAAATATTACCGTTTTGCATAAAAAATTAAATCCAATACCATAAACTAATAATAATTCTTGTTTTAATATTTTCCTTGATTTTAAGTGAGTTTAAGTTAATGTTTCTCTTGCCGCATACTCATGTTATACTGAAATAGTGGTCAAACTTTGGGAGCGTGTTCTCCACACCAAAATAAGAAACAAGCTGCAGAAAATCTTCCTTTAAGAAAACGCTCGCATTTTCAACTTAAATTTAGTGTAAATATGGTAGCTGGTGTTCTTAATGATCGTCTGATTAGACCGTTTGAACTGCAACACCGTTTAAATGGTGCGAATTACGAATATTTTCTAGAAAACTCTTTACTGTTATTTCTGGCAGATGTGTCATTCAATATTAGACGTGCAATGTGGATCAACACGATGGGGCACCAGCACACCAATGCCTTCGTGTTAGGTCTTGGCTTAACGCAAATTTTTCGGGAACATGGATTGGAGTAGGAAGACCCGTCGTATGGCCACCGCGTTTGCCGGACCTTACTCCATTCAATTTTTTATCTTTGGGGTCCCATGAAGCAGATTGTTTATGCAACTGAAGCGTACACGGTAAAAGAATTACGTCAAAGAATACAGCGGACTGCCGATATTATTAGGAATAACCCAGCAGCCATATTAAGAACGCAGCGATCTCTTCTGTTACGTGCGGCTTTGTGTATCGAACACAATGGAGATAATTGTGAACATTTCTTGTAAATAAAATAATAAAAATGTATTAAAAAAGGATTTATTGCATAAAATTCGTTGAAGTAAAATTTTAGCCATATAAATTGTGAGATAAACAATAACTCGTTAACGGTTACGTTTAGGATATATGTTTATATGGACTTTTCGACTCTAAATAAGTTCTGAAATTCATCTTTGAAATATTGTCGGTACATGTTGGGACATCCGGTATAATAAATAAGTGTTAATACGACGGGGTATTGATAAGTACTTAGCCTATCATATAAAACGCCACAATATTCCAAAACAAAATTTTATTTAGTCAACATAATCTCCTTTAAGGCTTATACATTTAGCAGAACGTTCATAAAGCCTATCTAAGCCATTTAAAATAAAATCTTTGCCATGGTCCGCAAACCACTCCCCAATGGCACATATTGCTTTGTCATTTGTCGAAAATCTTTTACCTTTCAAATGTTTCCTGAGTTTTGGGAACAAATAATAGTCTGATTGTGCTAAATCCAGAGAATAGAGCGGGTGGTCAACCGATTCAAAATCAATTTCATCAATTTTTGCAGTGCAATTAACGACTTGTTTCCAGGAGTGCTGTCTTGCAAAAAGAGCACACCTCTGGCAAGTTTTCCGTGGCGTTGTTTCATAATTTCTTACGCAATTTAGTTAGCAACTCAGCATAATATGCTCCCGTGATAGTTCTACCCCGTTCCAAATAATCTAATTCTATCAGAATTATCCCATCTTTGTCCCAGAAAACTGAAGTAAGAGTCTTGCCAGCCGATTTTTTTGCACGGAATTTTTTGGGACCTGGAGAACCAACATGCTTCCACTGTTTGGATTGCTCTTTAGTGTCTGGGTCATAGTGATGGATCCTCGTTTCGTCCATAGCAACTAGCCGATCCAAACAGTTTGAGGAATCTTCTACAAAACGGCGGCAGATTTCCTTTGACTTTGTCAATCGATCGCGCTTCTGATCAACGTTCAAGCATCTTGGAATCCATTTGGCCGAAAGTTTTCTCATACCCAAGTCGTGATGAATGATGTGACACACATGTTCATCGGAAATGTGCAATGCTTCTGCAATATTCTTAATCCCAGTACGTCGATTTTCTAAGATCATTTCATGGACAGAATCAATGTTTTCCGGAGTGGTCACAGAAATTGGTCTTCCAGGGCGGTGCTCATCTTTCACATCTGATCTTCCTCTTTTATATTCCGCAACCCAGTTTTTAATAGTGGCCTATGAAGGACACTATCACCTAAGGATTCTATCACATCAGCAGAAACTGCCTTGCCCGATAACCCTTCTAAAAATAAATACTTAATAACTGACCGAAAATCGGTTTTTAAATAATATACAGTGGCAGTTTTTCTAGTGGCCGCGCTGTTTATAAGGTATAGCCTAAAGGACTCACTTTAACATTGTAATGGGTTGCTGTAAGAAGACAATGGTTTTCTCTTTCTTAGAAAATAAAACCTTTTCTGTTAGTGTAAACTCACTTTGTTTTACAAGGTAGACAGGCAAAAGTACCTCAGGGGAGCATCTTGAAAGGCTTATTCTTTTTACATGGGATATGTCCGAACATACAAGTAAGCATCTTAGCAATCTTTGCCGGTGAGATGATCGTTTTAATATAAAACCCAGACATACATGAATCAATTTCAAATCTTCAGCTAATAACTGATCACATTTGTTTGTTGTTTGGGAAGTAGAACATACAAATAAACCCTATAAAATCCAATTAAAAAATCTTTCCTTTAAAAAAGTCGTAGATGCTCCTAAAAGAAATCAATGGTATCGCCATAACATATAACCCGAAAGACTCAGCTATACAATACATGGGTGTCCATCTTAAGACAAGTTTATCTTCGTCAATCAATCCATCAATGTAATGCCACAACAGATTAAGACCGTCCTTATGTACAAACTCTACTTAGACCTCTAGTTTTTTACACATCGCCAGTGTTGGGCAATGTATATAAAACCAATTTCAACAAATTACAAAAGCTCTAAACCAAAGTGCTGAGAATAGCTGTCAACGACCTGTGGTATAGCCGTAAAGACCAACTTTACTTTAAACCGGATGTATCCAAGTAAGTATCAAAGTACCAAAAAGTTTATTAAAAATATAGGTCAGTGCAGCGGAGCCGTTCACTATAACCTGCGCCAAAAGATCATACATTCAAAATTAAAATGACACAAGATTTACTATCTTCTGATGATGAAAATAATTAATCTTCTTCTTGTAGTACGATCATTTTGGCCCATCTAATTGGTTCTGCTGCCGCTGCAAATAAACCGATAAATGTTATACCAAACCACTGTCTAAGGTTTCTTAACCATGATATATGTCTCCCTTTAGGCCTTCTTCTTCCTTTTCTTTTTCCTTGTAAAATAAGCTGTAGCAGATGGTATTCCTCGTTTCGAATAATATATCCGAAGTATTTGAATTTCCTCTCTTCGACCGGTTTTTGTATTTTATTGTCATTTGTTGTATGATTAACCCATGAAATCATAAGCATCTTTCCGTAACACCATAGTTCAAAGGCGTTCAAGCAATTTTTGTTGTTTCTGCATAGGCTTCTACTTCATACAGAGGTAAAACGAAGACACAGCTTCTGAGAACTCATATTCTGAGTTGCACGTTTAATGTGAAATTGCGCAAGATTTTCTGGGTTTGTTAAATTCTGTTTATACTGTCTCAACGTGTATTCTTATTTCTTTGAATCCTAGTTATCATATCGTTGGTATACTTTGTGGTGTGGTTTCATGTACCTGAATATCTCTACCATAGACGAAATACTCCTATTTCGTCTATGTCTCTACGTATGTTTAGTAGGTTGCTGATAAACATTATTTTTATTTTGACTATATTAAATCTTTGTGGCTGGTATTCTCTACTCAATCATTATTTTTTGAAACCCTTCTTTGTTGTTTGTAGCAGTACCATATCGTCCGCATAACGTATATATTTATACTTCTGCTATTGACAATTAGTTTGTCTTCTATCTCGTATGAAGCTTTTCTGCAGAGTTCTTCTGAATATATTTTGCACCCTTGACGTACTTCTTTCCTGAATGGAAGTTTTTTTGGTTTTCTATTCTTATTGTTGCTTTCTGTTCCCAAAATAGATTCGTAATGATTCGTATATCGTTATCGTCAACACCTGAAAAATGTAGCGTTTCCAATAGCTTTCCATGTTGGACTTTGTTAAACGCCTTTTCCAAAGTCTAGGAAGCACACGAATGCGTCACAATTAATACCACAATATCTTTGTATTATTACTTGCATATAGAACTTCGTTTCTCTTGTACTGAAGCCGTTTCCAAACCCAAACTGCGTGTCCCCCGTTCTTTCTTCTAATTTCGTACAGATACGTCTATGGATAACCTGTAGAAAAATTTTGAAGATGTGATTCATTAAACGGATAGTTCAGTGCTCTTCACATTTTTGAAGTTATTCATTTTGGGGATTAGGATATATATTGATAATATACACCCATTCGGGGTTCTTCCTGTATCGTATATTACACTTAAAATATCTCCTACGTCTTCAAGACGATCTCCTGTTAAGAACTTTAGGATTTCCGTTGGTACTTCATCTGGACCCATCAGTTTCCCATTTTTGACTTGATCTATAGCCTTTTTATTTCCTTTTTTGTATTGTACTTCCTCTGCATATTGTTTCCACCTTTCTTAGCTTATCTTGTTTGCCTATTATCGACTTGCCGTCTACATCCGTGATGACTCCTATGCCTTTTCTTTCCCGCATTCCTAGGGTTTCTTTCATCTTTTTATGTAGATTAAACATATCGTGTTGTTTTCTAATAATTATATCTCTAGGTACTTCTTCGTTAACCACAATTCTTTCGATTCTTAATTTTCCTTTTATTTTATTTGTCTGTATTGCACTTTTCTTTTGTTTTTATACTGTCTTCTTTTTTCTCATTAATTAATCATCTCTTCTGTCATCAATTCTTTGTTCTTTACCCTCGTATCCGCCTTTAAGATATTTTCTACCACGTCTTTTAGTGGTAATTTTATGAATTGCCATCTGTCTAGTATAGTATTGTTATTGTTTCTTTTAATTTATTAAAGTCTCTGTTTATTTTCTGTTCTATTTGTATACATATATCTTTTTTTTTAACTTCTGTCAAGTTTTTTCTTCTGCGGCTACCACAAGACAAGACCATTATCTTCTGCTGATGAAAATAATTAATGCTTATCATTATTGTAATGCTACGTCTTATCTAGGAGCTGTTAATTCTCATATTGTCATGCATAACAAACTTTCATATCGATATGGCAATAAATGTGTTTTAAAAAAATTAGTTTTTCCATAACAAAAATATACAGTTCCACAGATCCGTAAAGGTTATTTAACCACAAAAACTGAATCATAAAAGATGTGCTCTACAGCTGTAAAGCTTATTAACGTTAATACCTTATTGCATTTCATTTTGAGTTTCTATTGAAATGAACATACAAAGAAAAACATTGGGAAATTTGAACAAAATATACATTCTAAAATACCTCATGCATGGTTTATTTACCTACCATAAATATTTCACAAATATTATTTTATGTTAAACATAATTTATGCACGTATTTATTAAGGTGTCACAAAATAGCACGATTGTGTAAATATTAATAAAAACCTAAAAGTAGAAATAATGGCGACATTAATAGATTTGATATTTCGCATGAAGACGTGTTTAAAATATGTGGTTGGCTATAA
Source organism: Limonius californicus (assembly GCA_014611495.1). Classification (NCBI taxonomy): domain Eukaryota; kingdom Metazoa; phylum Arthropoda; class Insecta; order Coleoptera; family Elateridae; genus Limonius; species Limonius californicus. Next base: position 10,452 of record JABXWE010043013.1, on the reverse strand, counting down.
AGGACGATCGCTTTGCCGGCCCGAATACCTGTCTAGCAAAAAATTAAAAAATAACTAAATTTAAAATCCAATTAATTAGAAGACGGTCGCCTTCCGTCACTTAACGGATTTGGTATTCTTTAGTATCAACAGGTAAACATTTGTTATTATTCGACATAATCAATAAGAATTTTAATGAAGATGTTAATATGTCGGGGTTAATAGTTTTCTAGCTAATCAGTTGTTTTCATATAAATAAAGAATTATAATTACAAGTTCTGTAGTAGCAATTCGTAAATTATGCTAGCTATCAAAACACGAAAATTAAATTTTATGATCAAGTTTATTCAAATTACATTAAATATTTTAGCTTCTGTCGTGTAAATCACTATCCTGCAGTATCATACGAACACATTACAGATGCTACTGCAGTACTTTTCAAAAAATAAACATTTGAGCTAACTAGCGCATCTATTTCTTTATAAAATATATTACTGAAAGCAATTTCACCTCCGCCCTTCATATTTATACCACTAAAATACATTAATTTATAAATAAACAAACAAACTTGACGTGAAGATCATTTCCGTCGTTTATATATTGCACTTTAAACACTGTTAATGAAGACAATCTTGTTGTTTACATAGTTTATTTATCATTATGTATATAATTTACGAGCAAAATTAATAATAACAGCGTGCAGTAAAATAGTGCACTTCGCGTGCATATCGTAATAAATACTTGCTTGTAAACTACTAATCACGTCATATTCAATTAGCTAATGCTAACAAGAGCCGGAACTCCAAGGCTTATCATTATTGTAATAACCAACTGTCTGAGCTTAAACGCTCTGAGCAGAAGATGAGGTGTGATATTGACTGACCATTTGCTATTTGCTTTGACATGTGGATCTACTAAGTAATTTGTACTTAAACGACGGCTTTCTGCACCCAGCCAGCCAGGAGTTGTAATATATTCCTCAATTATAAAGGGGATCAATTTTTACACTGTAGGCCGGGGAACTAATATATTTACAAAACTTAAATAAGGATATAGCAAAGAACTTGACTTAAAAGTTACGATCGTACATAACAAAATTAATCTTAGTGATGGTGTTGAATGTTATGTGAACTGAACATCACCGCTGCACTGGACAGCAGTATGGTGTGTTGGCAGAAAGGGTTGCCCACAGGGGGGAGTTTTGTTTCTCCTGTTATGGTGCCTGGTCATTGACAGCCTATTACAAGAACTTCCGGTAAATGGCCTATACGCGCAACGATATGCCGATATTTTGCAATTTTAATCTCTGGTAAATTTACAGGTACCATCAGCAGACTGCTTCAAAGAACCCTACGGATCGTGGACTGCTGGCGCTCTAAGGCTTAGCCAATCAAAAGCCGTTCTAGTCACCTTTACTAGGAGAAGAAGGTTGGACGGTTTCATTGAGCCAGGAATTTTCGAAATCAGACTACATCCTTCTGCTACGGTTAGATAGTTGGGGCAATATTTGACACCAAGCTTAGCTGGAAGGACCACACAGATAAACAATACAAAGGGCCACTACTACCATTTGTGTAAGTAGAAGGACCTTTGGAAAAACGTGGGGAATGAGCCCCCGAGTATCCTGTCGACATACCTCGCAATTGTAAGACGAATGGTCACCTACGTACCTCTAGTTTGGCGGCCTGCCACTCCAAAGGTGACTAACTAAAAACGTCTCACTCAGCTCCAACGTCTGGCCTGTTTGAGAGCCCTGTACTGCACCTACCGTGGATCTGAGGGCTCTCATGGATCTTACACCACTACACGTTGTGATATGGGTGGAGGCTCGGGAGACAGGTTACAGACTGAAGGCTAGCCTACAGCCTATCGCTTGTGATAGATGCTTATCTGCTTCTCACTGCGATGAGTAACTGCATGCGATTAAAGTATTCCTTCAAGAATTGCTACATGCCCAACTGGGATAACTGTAACCACGCGAGGATCCCCTCTGATCTGATTTGGTACACAGACAGATCGAAGTTTGAAAAACGTTCACCGGCGGGTATCTACGGCGATAAACCCGGGCAAATATTTCTATTGCTCCCAGTCGCCCTCGTCTTTCAAGCAGAGCCCTCCGCCATTCTTGATTGTGCCCAGAAAAATCTCCTACGAGGTTATCCAATAAACGTATTTACATTTACAGCCACTAAAATGGCCCTTCGCTCTACTAAAACGTACTATACATTGATGCAAGAATGCAGGCTGGCCCCAGGCACACTTGATTCGCAGAATTAGGTTAAGGTGCTGTAAGTCCCCGGACACCATACCATAGAGGCTAACGAGAAGGCAGACTCTATGGCTAGAGAAGGCTCCCACAAGTCACGGAGCCATCTCCCCGAATTTCCTTTACCAACGCTAAATTTGACATTGAGAAACGGTCTGGGTCCCAGTTCAACAGCAATTGCATTTTACAATCAGCGATGAGACAGGCGAAGCCACTGATTTAAGGATCCTCGCCAAGTCGCAGCAAACGGCTTCTTAGCCTTAACATTAAACTCTTAACCGGTCATAGTCACTTCAATAGACACATGCACACCATGGGACTAGCAGGCGACCCTACAGGCAGGTTCTGCGTAGCATTTACCTACTCCGCCAAATGAATGGATGAATGATGGTGTACGAAAAATATAAGGTAAACTAAATATTAGTGTTGTGTTAGCAGTAACAGGAACGAACAAAACAAAAAGGAAAGTGCGTACTAGGTACGTCACCAGAAAATAAAAAACCGATTTACGAAGAAATTAAACAAATACGTACCTATACAAAGAAACCTAAGAAAATATGCCAGAAATCCAAAAGACAATACAAATTATGAAGAACAATGCAATGCAACTATTCAAAATTTAAAAAAAAAAATTTAGGAATAGTGGAAAGGGTTTACCATTATCAGTGAAGCATGACGTATACCAAGGACAAACAAATATTAAGTAAGTATCCTCCGGAATAGAAAGACTGAAACGATTGAATTGTTTCAAACAAGTAGTATTAGCAAAGACGAGCACGAAACTTAATTTCCAGAACGATAGCAGCGAGGAACCAAAAATTTCCGCATAATGGTAATTTTAAGGATTAACGAACAATATCTAACCAGCAAGAAAAATATTGCATAAGAAATATCAACATGTGCAGGAGATAACATTACAACTGAAATTCAAACACTGATTCAAAATTTTGCAAGAATGGAAAGTAATGCAGCACATTTTCAAAAAAGGCGACATTAAGCAGGGTAAAAACTCTTGAAGAATTAATCTGTTATGGTATTGACACTAACAAAAAAAAACCTACTTTTGCCCCAAAATTCAGATATTAGCTTGTATTTAGATCAGGCTTTTACGTACTCTCCTCCCCTCTCGATACACATACTATAGAGGCGGTACAATGGTTAAAATGTATTATAATAATCCCCTTCCTCAATCTTCTTTAGCTACCCTGTTATATTATTCTGGATTGCTGATAAATCGTCAAAAAACTTTCTTTTACAATATTTGCTTGGGAAATAAAAAGAGGCTTTCGGAACAAAATCTGACGAGGATGGAGATGGTGAATCACTGTGACTAGACGTTTCACCAAAAACTACGAGATAACTATGGTTGTGTGTGTAGGTGCATTATCATATAGATCACCCGAGTTTTCCGCGTACTCACCTCCTGCCTTCACAGTTTGCACTACAAAAACAAACTCATGGCGAAGAAGACCTCAATCGAAGAAAGCGATCAGCATTGTTTTGGCCCTTGATTTTTTGACGCACTTTCAATGGTATCAGAATGTCCATGAAAATGTCGCTTCCCGTCGCACTTTTGCCAAGCTTGAAATGGAATATAAAATACCCCGAAATTTGTCAAGCAATTCAAACTATCACTTTCACCAAATTCAAACAACTTGTAGATTCTGCCCAATGATGTAGGGTATCCCATAATTGAGAAACAAATATTTTTAACTTCAAAACACATATTATATATCTAAAAATACACATTTAAGACACCTTTTTAAAACAAATTACATTTTACAACGTTTTCTGGAAATTATATCAATCATTCCAGACCTTAAAAAGCACGAGCCAGTTATAAATATGTGTTTGTACTAAATTAACCTAATCCTTGCCCTTGGAGGCAATCTAAAACTTGCTCCTTATAACAAGCATGGATATTGACTCATTACAATTTGTCTACTACACTTTCAAGATAAGACATGCTATAAACACGAACAACATACAAGGTCGAAAAGCATTGATTTTACAAATTTGCATCTTTAACATGTATATCTTTACATACTGCACATATGTGATATACTTGCACTAAGTATAAGCTTTTTGACATAATTATATTTAACCAGTATTTAATCTAAGTTGCTTTTCCTCATGAAATTCGCCTTACGATATAAAAACATTTGCATCACTAACCTCTAAAGATTATCTACTTTATAGAATATGCTAGTAAAACAACAACAACAACTATTAAAATTGAACTTTTCTTTAAAAAATAAGGTTTTGAACCGTTGCCACAACTAAATTAAATTTGTTTAAATGAAAAGGCAAGTTGATATAACAATTAATCTAGTAAAAATGAATGGCGTTTCGCAATATTTTGCAAGCAATATTTAACATTCAGCAAATAATCCTACTAATATTATTTGGAATTATGTTAATCTGTACCAGAACCAATTAAATCAGTTCAACCGAATTCTCTATAAAATACTTCTAGCGGTTGTTGCATCTTCAACAAAATGCAACTGTTACCCTTGAGATATCAATAGTAGAATTTGAGTTGTTAGTGGTAGTTAAAAATGAATTCCCCGAGATGAAATAAATGACATCAATTTCTTCGATGTATCATGTATTATCAATTGACCAATGTATGTTCACATTATCTATAAAAAGTTATGTTTACTTTTGCCAAATATAAATCATTATTAAAGTATAAATACTTTTATAATTATTTTGCTCAATTCTCAACACGATGGGCCTAGTAAGAGAAGTTATAACGTACGACCAAGAAAAGTAGGAAATACATTTGCTATGGGGAAGTGAAAAGGATGTTGAGATTGTAGATTATCAAATGTCGATAATTTTATATGAGTTGTAGCTTTCTGACGAACATAAGTGTCAAGGTTAAGCTATCAATAGTAAACTTTTAAATTGTTAGTGGAAGTAAAGAAATAATTTCCCAAGAAGCAATAAATGATATCTATTCTTTCGCTTGATCATGCATTATCGATTAACCAATTTTTGTTTCTATTATTTGCAGGAAGTTATCGCAAACATTGGAAAATATTAATTATTAACTATGAAGACTTTTCTTACTATTTTACACTTAATACGACAGTCCTAGTATTTATAACGTACGACCTCGAAGAAGTAGGAATTACAATTGCTATGAGATATAAAGAGGTTGTCCTAGTTGAGGAATATCAAATACTAATTTTATATTAGTTGTAGTTTTATGAAAAACATGAAGGGTATCCTCATTTATCCAAGGTTCATTTTATTCCAATTTTTTGGTTGGTAGATTATATATTAAATATATTTTAAATTGATTTCTGGGATGTCTGAATTAATTTTACAAAGTGCAACATGGTTTCAATCGTCCACTGTGTTTACTACATTAAAATAATACCTAAAATTAGTTTTTTTTTTGCTACAGCATGTTTTATATACATAGTCCTAAAAGACATCTTTAGTTTTCCTTACCAAAACATTAATTTTAGTGTCATATTATACTACTGATATATACAGGCGATCCTTGTCAATGTATTAAATTTAGAGCAATCTTATATTTCCTTTCTTATGGTAACTTCTTCGTGTTTGCCTAAAAATTAGGAAACTGTTTCTTATTTTCACCTGAAATTAAAATTCATATGTTGCACACAGCTTTCTGGTGACATTTTCTGTTTGTATCGGCATTTCCTCTCACTTTGAATATTAACAACTGTGTAACTTGTTTAATTACCTCGAAACTATTTACATATTCTGCAACGACAAATGACGTGTAAAAAATGTGGTTCTTCTTCCACTTGCGAATTTCTGTTACAAACATATTTCCTCTCACTTTAAATATTGCCAAGTATGCACCATCGAAATAATTCTTGCAAATTTAAAAATGTGTACAAAACAACAAAAAAATGGGCTATATCCAATATTATTTTAAGTTATAGGAAGACCTTTGGATGTTAATACATCCAAACTCAGTAGCGCAATTTTGGAAGGAATTTATACGTTGTAACTCTTAATTTGACATGTGCGACTGTAAAATTTGGTTCTGCAAATATTCGAGTGATGGTCACATTTCTTATGTCGAAGGCCTTCATCTTCGTAATTTCGTTGCAGCTATAAAGAGTAGAAGATAGCCATATTTGTTCACACCATAAAAATATTTGAAATTAGTTATTATTTAAATTTTGTTAACGCATTCCTGAAGTGATCTTTAAATTAGTCCGTGGGACTTTGTTATAAAATCGGTAAATTAAAAAAATTTCCTTTTTTGTGTTTCTAATATTGAAACAAACAGAAGATATCTCAAAATGCCGTTACACTGCTACTAATTGCTTGGTATTACAAGGAAAGTTATATTGAGTAAACTTCTTTACAACATAGGTCTGAACTGAAGACATACCCAAAATGACATATTAGACATGTATTTAAATTAAACCTAACTTTCATACACACCTTTTATCTCATGAATTATTTACTAAAATTCTTTAGTTATTGTTTACTTCAAAGACCAGTCACCGCTCAGACAGTAGATAGCTAAATTACTACTTAAACTAAGAGGAAAGTACTACCTAACAAATCCTACTTGCGTTTCGGTATGGCAGCTTTTAAATTAAATTGACCCTTGTAAATTTCAAAATCTGAACCATTTCTGCAAACTTATTTCACTCGGAAGTTATCAACGATTTTATTATGGTCTTCACACATAATGCAGATCGTTTAAGGTATGAAATTCAAATTAAAGTTAGTTTGTACAGTTTTGCAATTGGGAAAAATAATGAAATGGATTCATGTTAATGGGAACTAGATCTTATAGTAAATTCAACCTAACTAAAATCGTGGACTATCAGAAGCATTTGATTCGATCGAGCCATGGGATGCAATACCTGTACTAAATTACAAAAGAATCAACTGTAGATTCAAAAATCTGTTGAATAATATACAGGGAATTTTCTTTTTAGTATACATTGTACATGTCTATGTATACTTGTAAAAGGAACGCATCAATTACGCCTATTATGTAGGCAACTACCTATACAGACAACTAAAAAAACAGAAGCGTTCAGAAAAGTCACTGTAGTTGTAAATTATTTTAGTATGAAGGTTATGTTCGATACGGTGTTTATAAATAGGTAAATCAAAATGAGTGGAACAACAACGACGATTATTATTGTAAAACATTAAACATCAATAACAAAAAACGGAAATGAAAATAAAAACAACAGTTACAACAAGTATTCAAAATGGCCACCTTGTACTTCTAAACAATAACCGAAACGGTGTTGAAAAGCACGAACAGCATTCGCAAGAAAGTCAGGATTCAAGCTATTGCATTCGATAAGTATGTGATCTTATAATTCATCAATACTTTGTATTGGAATATTTGTATAAATTTTTGATTTTAGGTATCCCCAAGCAAGGAAGTCATTGGACGACAAATCTGAAGAACACGGGGGCCACGGTACGGGACCGAAACTCCCCACCCAATGTCCTGGAAACCTGTCGTTTAGAAAGTTTCTTATAGCATTCGTGGAATGCAGAGAGGCTCCATCCATCTGAAACCAGGGGCTGTCAATGTTTAAGTTTTCTATTGCCGCAATGATGTCGTTCCTTAATAGCTCTAAATATTTGGCTGTATTGAGATTACTATCAACAAACTATGGACCGATAAGCTTATTTTCAGCTATTGCTAGCCATACGTTAATTTTCTCAGTGTACTGACTGTGAGTTAAGTTTTGTAAATGGCGTTAGTGCGGGACCAAAATCTAAGGAATAAGATTAGCAGGATAATGGACAGTGGATAGATGAGGCATTATAATACACACCGAACATTTTGTGAATTGACTTCCCCATTTATTGCGAAAGTTGCTTGGTCACTAAAAACTATCTTATTTAAAATGTATTCACATTCATTTAGCAAATTAAAGAAAGTTTCACAAAAGAATGTTCTTTTTTCTTTGTCTTCATCGAATAGTTGTTGGTGATTCGAAAATTTGAACCATTTATATTTAAATTCTTTTAGTGTTATAAATACTGAGGTTTTAGATACATTAAAATGTGAACCTATTTCTCGCAATGATACTATGGGGGTTTTCTTGAACGTAGCATAAAATATTTAATTTCATTTCTGCGGTTAAAACATAATTACTTTTAGTCCTTATTTTATGGGAATTTATTATGCATCCCTCTGATTTAAATTTTCTAACAATTGTTTCTATGGTTCGAATACAAGGAATAGGTCTTTCTTGATATTTTACTGAAAATAAGTATCTCACACTTCTTAAGCTGTTACCATTCTGATACTACATTAGAATTTCCACTTTTGCGTCTTTACTGTACATGGTTGTTTAAAAACGCAATAAGACACTATTCTATTCTATTCTATTCTATTTCTAAATTGACAGGGCCCAGATGTGCAGCGCTCAGACCTTTTGATCCATTGTGCATCCTGTCTGTTGCGTGCCTCATTAGAACAGATCCGACCTTTTGATGAAGGCCAGGATCTGTCTCAGTGGGACTCTTCGAATGTCCTCAGGTTCTGGAAACCAGACCCCGAAGACCGTGAATCTGAGAGTGACAAGCGCTGCACACAGACAGAGTACATGAATAGAGGTTTCTCCTTCTGTTTTACACTTCCGACAGAGGGCATCGTTTCTGATTCCCAATGTGGCGTATGAGTTCCCAGTAGTGTAGATAGTTCTACTCTTGGGGACTGTCCAAATATGCCTGCTCCAGTTCCGCCTGCCATTTTGGATCCGTCTGTAAACCAGATTAGTCCTGTATTGACAAGTAGATCCTGGGAGTTTTCTGCCCATTCCTCTTTGGTGGGAATGTTGATTTGGAAGTTTCTGTTGAACGTATACCTTGGTACTGTTGTGCGGGTCGGGTCGTCTGGGGTTGTTATGTTACCGTTGTTATGTATTTTTATGTAAACAGTTACCGATTATTTTTATCAAAAGCAAAACGTTAATAAATTGATCTCTCCAATTGTGTATTTTATTTATACGTTATTAGGTGTTAGGACCATCTGATAAGTCCTAGCACCATATTTGGTGACCCCGACGTGATGTCGTCTGGGCTGTTGGATTCTACGATTTTCTCTATTACTCAGATAAGTCCTTTTTTATTATTTATTAATCGCTTGTATAATGGTTTTTCCAGAATTTGATACTGATATTCGTTTATATTTTATTGTTGTGGATAGTTTTTTTCGAATAAAAAATATTACGTCGCAATCTGACAAATTTGACAAATTAGTGATTCATTTACCATCAGAAGTGAAAGCCAAAGTTAGACAATCTATTTTGGAACCTCATCGAACTGCACCGTATGATTCATTAAAAACTCAAATTCTTGAACATTATACACCATCCCCGACCCTTCAGGTGTCTTCTCTTTTACATTCTATAAAATTTGCAGGAAGTTGTCAAAATTTATTTTACGAAATTACTCGTTCCGCGGAAGGTTTGATTATTAATAATTTTTTACGTGAACTTTTTATATCTAAACTTCCCGCAGATTTGCAGGTGCACGCTTTAAATTTTAAAACACTTTCTCTTAAAGCATTGGCGGACCATTTAGATATTCTCTATTCTGTTCTTCAAACAAATTCGCGGTCTCATATCAATTGTTCTACTTCTTCCACCAACATACCTCCTTTGTCATCAAAATCTTTTAAACCTTTTCAGTCAATGCAATCTCATGATCATGTTAGTACTCGAGGAGCATCTTTTCCTATTTCCAAACAGTGGAATAGGACCGGCAATGATTCTTTGCTTCCATCTGAAAATATAGTCTGTAAATATCATTATAATTTTGGAATTCGTGCGCGTAATTGCATGGGTAATTCTTGTCCGTTTTCAAAAAACTAGCTTGCGGGCGGCAGCCACTTGTCTCTGTCGCCTCTAATCTTCCTACTGGTGTTCTTTTAACAGTTCAAGATGCTACTGGCATTGTGTTTTTGGTGGACACTGGTTCTTCTTATAGTTTGTTGCCGTTGCAATTTAAGAATTCCACGTTTCGGCCGCATTCACTTTCTCTTATTGCAGCTAATAATACTATGATTGATACGGAAGGAGTTGTTTTTCTAAATTTAAAATTTGGTTTTCTTAATAACCGCATGATTTCCTGGCCTTTTATTTTGGCAAATGTAACGATTCCTATTTTAGGGATTAATTTTATCCAGCATTTTAAGTTGTTAGTGGATCCGGTTTCGAGAACTTTGT